>SNQJ01S0175067.1:0-15705 GCA_010110895.2 Picea sitchensis | reverse complement strand
CAAGGGATATCTACAAAATTCAAGGAGAAGTACAGAAAGAAGGGAACACTACGCAATATAATTCCCATGGAAGAGGAAACTTCAACCCTCGTGGTGGATTCAGAGGAAGAGGACGAGGAGGAAGCATGGGCCGAGGTAGAGGTAGGATCATTTTTTATAACTGCACACAGCCAGGTCATTTAGAAAGGGACTGTCAAAACCCTTGTACCACTTGCAGTTACTACAACTCATTTGAACATGTCATAGAATATGTCCTATGTTGTTATCCAAACTTTAGGAAAGATTAGGGGGAAACCAATAGGTACAACTAATCATAGTAGAACCTCACAGAGTGGATCCCAGATTCATTGTTATCACGAGAGGAGGCACTGCTACAGGAGAAGACAAGGTGACTCCATGGAAGACTACAGAACAATAAGGAGTCACAAAAGCTATAGAGAAGACAGAAGAGTTTGATCCAAAGAGAGATAAGCAGACATTCAAAGAGGTAAGCAAAGAGTTTAGAAGATATAAAGCTTCTTCATCAAAGGCACAACCAGAAGTGAGAGAATGTGGAATGTCAATTCCCTTTGATCATTCTGCTTTTCCTGGAGAAGGAAAAGAGGTAAGAAGACTCATGGAATTCTTATGCACTTGCATCAATTTGATAAAGGATGAGAGCGTTGTATAGGAGCTACAAAATTTTATCAAACAGTATGATCTAGGAAAGGTAGATCCTATATTGACTAAAACAATACGTCAACTATCCAAAAAGAGAAGGACAAATAAGGAGCTACATATGAATTCTTAGATAGGATATTATGATATAGATTATGTGGTCCTTGACTTAGGTTTGGAGGTCAATGTTATCACGAAGCAGACCTAGGAACTGATGGGAAAACCTAACTTTATATATTCCCCCATCAGGATTAGGATGGCCAATCAACAGGCTATGAGCCCCTTCGGATGACTGGAACATGTCCCTATGGACATCGATGGGGTCTGAACATTTTTGGACTTCGAGGTGATTGAGATAGTTGATGATAGTTGTCCTTACCCAATGTTGTTAGGAATTTATTGGGATTTCAACAATTCTACTGTTGTTGACTTGAAAAAAAAAAGAATGAAGTTTGAAGGTGATGGCCTTAGGGTCATCACACCTTTGGATCTTGATGAAGGTCCCATATACATAGATCCCATCAGAGAAGAATACCGTGCATATATATTGGAGAATATATAAAAACTAACAACAAGACAACATAATTACATTAATCCTATAGTAGATGGGAATTTAAGTTGGCGAAGTAACAACACATGTTCATCAGACTCAAAATAAGCACTGGAGAACTGGTAGAATCAAATGTATGAAGCATCTACACAGAAATGTGCTAGACTGACCAGAGAAGTTCATTGGATTGGAACAACAATAAGTAATTTAATCACATTCGATGGTTTGAATCACTTAGAAAATTTCTTACTAGAATTTGAAGAAACTGTACTAGTACAACAGAGACTGTGGCACTGGATGAGCCTTTGAGATCCACTCCAGTGAGATGGTGGGGAACACATGAAAGGAACATCATGAACTGGATACAATGTCTCACTTTGATGACAACGTGATTTTGAAAACAAGTCAAAGGCTGCGAAGTTAGGTACACAGTTCAACGTTGTCTGAAATACCATGTGCGAGGTTGTGAGGAGGCCTAGAGATGCATTCCTCAAGAGAAGTGGGTGCATAAATTCATCAATACTCTAGACACAATGCTTATCAACTAGTACCTTGAAGTGGAATTGTGCCTCACTACTACAGACTGGCAAGGTATGACTCAGAATTTTGTAGCTACATTTTTATTTGAAAGTGAGCATCCTCTGGTAGATCAAGATTTACATGTTGTAAGACAAAAAGTATTTGAGGAAGCACCTAGCCTCCCCATGGAGCAAGAAGAGGATGAATGGACTGCACCTCTTCAGAAATTGCAAGGATGTTACAATATCAATGTTGATGAAGACGATGATCCTAGGAATGTGAACATCACAAAAATGGAAGGACAGAGAGACATAGAAGGACCAAGAGTTGAGATACCTTTTATTGGATAGCCAATCAAAATCAAGAAAGTTAATATTGGAACAGAGAAAGCACCTAATATTGTTAATGTTGGAGATTATTGGGATGATGCCACTATTGATAAGATCACAAAATTACTGCATGAATATTAGGACTTGTTTCCAACCAAGTTCACTAATATGAAGGGAATTAAAGGGCCCATGGGAGAGATGAAGATCCCCTTGAAAATAGATGCAAGGCCAGTTAAACAAAGACTTTACAGATTGAACCCTAAATATAATTAGAAAGTGAAGATTGAACTAGACAGAATGTTGGAAGCAAGAATCATAGAACCTGTTGAAGAATCAGATTCGATTATCCCTATGGTGGTTCAGGATAAGAAAACAGGAGAGGTTAGAATCTATGTAGATACCAAGAAGCTGAATGATGCATGCCTACACGATCCATTCCCTACACCATTTACTGAAAAAGTGATAGATAACGTGGGAGGACAGGAAGTCTACTCCTTCACTGATGGATTCTCAGGATACCATCAGATCAGGATTTCCAAGGAATATCGCCATAAGACCACATTTTCAATAGAGTGGGGATCCTACCAATACATAGTGATGCCTTTTGGATTGAAGAATGCACCAACGATCTTTTCTAGGGTGGTGGTAGAAGTATTCAAGGAGTTTTTACATAAATTTCTGGAAGCATATTTTCATGATTGGACTGTTTTTAGCTTATTGAAAAAACATATTGAATTCTTAAGACTAATGTTGGATAAGTGTAGGCAATGTCAGATTTCCCTGAAACTAAATAAATGCATATTCTTTTCTCCATTTGGAGTGTTGTTGGGCCATATTTTATGTAAGCAAGGGTTACTGGTCGATCCATCTAAGATTGTCATTATTTTCGATTTACCCCTCCTACTTCAGTCAAATAGTTGTGCACTGTGCTGGGACATACTGGATACTACAGGAAGTTCATTAAGGGATATGCAAATATTACAACACCTATGGAGAAGTTGCTGAAGAAAGATTGCCAATTTCACTGGACAGAAGAATGTCAAAAGAGCTTCAACTCACTAAAATAGAAAATGGTTACTACGCCTATTATGGTTTTCCCATATTGGACCAAGGAATTTCATGTGCATGTTGATGCATATTCTATTGCATTAGGATCCATGTTAGCACAACCAGGTGCATGAGATATTGACCACCCGTTATCCTTTGCTAGCAGGAAGCTCTCAATAGCTGAGACACATTACACGACCACCGAGACAGAACGTTTAGCCATGGTGTATGTGCCGCAGAATGTTTGTCACTACTTGTTAGGAGGAAATTTTAATATGTTCACTGATCACACCGTGATGAAATACCTAGTCAACAAGCCAGTGTTGGGGGGAAGGATATGCATATGGATATTTTTATTTTAGGAATATGATTTTGAAATTGTGGTAAATCTAGGAAGGATGAACAAGGGACCTGACCACTTTTCTAGGTTGGAACATGGAGAGGAACCTACTAGTTTGGAGGATACCCTGTCGGATGCACAATTGTTGGCCATTAGAAACGTTGATGATCACTTTGTCAAGATATTTCAGTTCCTATTAACAGGAATAACACCTCGTGAATATATAGTCATTCATAAGAAACAACTGGTAGTGCACGCTACAGATTTTTCGCTTATAGTTGGACAACTATATAAGATGGGACCTGATGAGATCCTGAGAAGATATGTTATGGAGGCAGAATGACCACCAATTTTATATGAAGATCATGAAGGCATGGCAGGAGGACACTACACAAGAAAAGAAACAACAAAGAAGGTTCTTAGAGCTGGCCTCTGGTGGCCCACTTTACAGAGGGAAGCTAAAGAATACTACAGATCCTGCGATGTATGCCAAAGAGTTGGGAAAACTTCCAAAAGAGATGAGATACCTTTATCACCTCAAATAACCTTACAAGAATTTGAGAAATGGTCCATTGAATTCATGGGACCTATAAACCCACCAGGGAAGCACACAAGAGCCAGATACATCATCACTTCGACAGAGTATTTGACCAGATGGGCATAAGCAAGAGAAGTTAAGGACTGTAGTGCAACTACAACTATGCATTTCATATTCAATGATATCATAACCAGGTTTTGATTCCCAAATATCCTCATGAGTGAACAAGGTACACATTTTATTAATAATACTATTGAAGCCTTGACTCAGGAATTTGAAGTTCACCATCAGAAGAGCACTCCTTACCACCCACAAGAGAATGGGACAGTGGAAGCCTTCAACAAGATCTTGGAGACAACGCTGATGAATATTTGCAGTGTAAACAAAGATGACAGGGATTTGAGAGTCCCAACGGTATTATAGGCCTATAGAACCACTTGTAAGAAACTGACAATGAAGACTCCCTTTAAGTTGGTTTATGGCCTAGAAGTAGTTGTACCCATGGAATATTTAGTTCCTAGATTAATAATTGCAGCCTTTACAGATATGAATGACACTGACATTGTTCAAGAGAGACTCACACAGTTGCTCGAACTAGAAGAAGACCGATTTTTTTCATTATTTCACCAACAAGTTCAAAAGGAACGAGAAAAGGCCTACCATGATAGGCATATCATGAAGAAAGCATTTAATCAAGGAGATATGCTATTTCTATATGATGGGAAGTTCAGGAAGCATCCAGGGAAGTTCAGAACACATTGGCAGGGGCCACATGAGGTTAGAGAAGGAAGAGTTGTACAACTAAAGACTTCGAATGGGGAGTGGAAAGAAGGATTGGTGAATGGGAGCCAATTAAAATTGTATTATGACAACCATCTGCCTCACAACTCTTGGTAAAAATAGAGGGAAAAGGGTCTAGGTACCAGGTGCAGTTGAGAGTGGGTACTAGACACAAGAAAGATAGTCTACACATAGGGTGGAGGAACAGAGTAGGAAGCACAGGCTATGTTACGCAGTCTGAGGTTGAGGTACAACAGAAGATTTAGATCAAAGTGCCTCGGGACGAGTCACAGGTGAGTGTTGGGGGCCTGTTGGCCCTTGGTTATGGAATAAATTGAATATTACAGAAGAAAAGGTGAAATGCGAGCCCTTGGTTATGGAAGAAATCGACTATTACAGAAGAAAAGGAGAAATGTGAACTGCGTGAAAAAAAAATTGACTGAGATCAGGTCAAAGTAGTTAAAGAAGAAGAAAGGATGGAGTGAAGTCCAAGAAAGAAATCCGTTGGATGAGGAGATTGAGGAAGACAAATCAACAAGGAATATGTATTGAGGACAACTTAGCAAGTGGAAAAATCCATCGGTATATGCTTTGGAGAACCTCGCGGGAAGGAAGAAAAGACAGGTTGGCGAAGCTGTTAAAATGCAGGTCAAGTTGACCTAGGGTTTTAGACACCTAGGGTTTTGGTATATAGGGTTTTAGATACCTAGGCTTTGGCCTAAGGATGTTGGTGAGCTATTGTAATGTATAAATAAAGGTTAAGAGGAACTGATATGGGTTCGGATATGGGATAATGAGTGATTGTTGTTATTACTGAGAGAGAAGTATTGTTTGGAGAGAGAAGTCTATGTTTTAGGATCTTCAACTTGGTGCAAAGATCAATCTTGTAGCTGGGTGTGCAGGGAAGTGAGATATGGAGAAGAGAGAAAGAGAGATATCTGCAAGCTAAGAGCACAGATATAACTGTAAGCTTTCACCTAATATATTATAAAGCACAATTCTATGGACATAGCCCTAGGGAGAGGGTGAACCACTTATATCCTGTTGTTGTGGATGGTTGATGTTGTGATCTGTACTCTGTTACTCTGATGATGCATTAGTATGTTAGATGTGATATATAATTGTGCGAAGTAGGTTTATGTTTGGGAAGAATAATCTTATCTCCTTGTGTGATTTCCTTGATTCCACTTGCATTTCCTCTGGTTGTAGACACCTGTGTTCTGCAACCCCCTATTGCTACTTCAGGTGAGACTGCATCTTCTTCGCAGGTGTTTCCGAAAGGGCCAATAGTTAGGGCTTGTTGGTTTACTATTAGAGTTAAACCTTAGGTTTTCCTGTGTGCCAATATTGGCCTTAGAATGTAAACAACTCAGCAGTCAAAGTGTGTAGACTTATGAGCGCCTTGCTGAGGAACTTGAACTAAGGACATTAGAGTCACAACTTTAGGAGGCCAAGCAGCAAGGAGTAATGGTGCAAGCACATTTGAATCAATAAGTCCATCTCAGATCACAACTCAACAACAAGTCCATTCCATATAGAGTAAGGTCATAGAAGTGACTCAGTGACTCCAACCAGTGGAGGATCCAATTTACATACTTTTTTAAGAAATTGAAGGATGAGGTGCATAAATAGAACAAGTGGTCACCATAGTGGAAGAACGTTTGGAGGGACCTATGACATAGAAGGTTATTCAAGAGATCGTTGAGTAGCAGGGTCTAGCGAAGCAACAGGTCGAAGAAGCTCGAGATAAGCTCGAGGAATTTGAGGTAGATTTACCTAGATTAGAGTGACTCGATATGAGTCACAGGTGAGTGTTGGGGGCCTGTAGGCCCTTGACCAAGTTTTGGAGAACCTTGGTCACATTTGACCAATTTTGGGACTTTGACAGGCTTGTCGAAGGTGGAGCACAAAGCAAAGCGGAGATCACAAGATATCGGCCCCTTATTAGGGAATTTTTGGGTTTAGGGTTTATGTAATGGGTATGGGATGCTAGCCCATGGGTTTACCCATGTTTAGACCCTTTTGTAATATATAAATAGAAATCTAGGTGATGTAACTAGGAGAGACCTAGATGTGCAATGTGGTCGGTGAGCTAAGTGCGAACAATTTTGGATGCTTCATGCATATTGTGTGTTAATAATTTGCGGAGCTAAGTGAAAGTGATTATAAGAGGCTGGTGTGTATATTGTAAGAAGGATTTTTGGTTGAACCTAGCTCAAGGAAGGAGGATTTGGCGAGATGCGCGTAGATATCTTTTCCTATGCAGAGTGGGTTCTTGAAGCTCTATGCTTGTAGAATATTGAAAGAAGACAATAAAGAAAGAGAAGATTTGGTGGACGTAGCCCCAGACTGGGGTGAACCACATATATCCTATGTTGTGGTTTCTTTGTGCATTATAGTTATGTTATTGATGTGATTTATGCTTAGTACAGTGATATATGCTAGATGCATCTGATATAGTATCTTAGTGCTTAGTAATGTGAATGAATGCTATATCTGATCTATTTCTATATGCTAAGTGATTAGATGTATTAGATCCTGTTGAATACTGTGTTGCTATGTAACTAGGGTTTCAACCTGCGATGTGAATAAGGGTTAAATACTGATGAATGTTAACTACTAAGTGCTCTGTTAAGTATTTTAATCACATATATGCGTCCTAACTAGGTTGTAGACACTTGAGTCCTACAACCACCCCTTCGTCTACCTCGGTTGAGACTTCATCTTCTTCGTAGGTGTTTTCGAAAGGGTCGGTAGTTAGGGTTTTGTTGGTGTGTTGTTGAAGCATTGAACCCTGGGTCTATGCTTGTGCCAACAAGGAGGCTCTGCACACCTTTTTTCTCAAGATACAACCTGAAGGAAGCTTCAAATCCAATTTTCTCTGAATACAAACAGAAGGAAGCTACAACCCCCTATGTTCTCTGGCTACAAACGGAAGGTGGCTACAACCACCTGTCATTTCCCCATCCAATCACCCTGACGTATAAGTATAATTATGGAACCACTTTCTCACTATGAATGTGAGATATATTGTTGTAAACCTGTACCAATAAACCTAAATCATGCATCAACTATGCATCAACCTGTACCTCAACCTGTAATCAACCTGTACCATAAACAAGTGCATCAACCATGCACCAACCTATACCAAACAACCTATAATCAACTTGTACCATAAACAAGTGTATCCAACCATATAACACTTATGTACCAATCATGTGTCAACTACTCATCAGCTATGACTCATCAATATGTACCAACATCATCAACTATACACCTCATGTATGTGCCAACTCATCAACTACTTGTCTCAACCATGTACCCAACATGTACCTTAACCCAAAGCCCTCATCGATTTCATCATCCAAATATGATTTGTAACTTTGTAATAGACCTAGTGTATATGATCACATACCTGAAAAACTTAACTTTCACAACAAGAGACTAGCATTTTCATCAAACTTTTCTTTAGTCTCACATGACTAGTTTGTGATTAGTCAACAACCCTAACTTGAAATAATCATAACTATGTACCTGTAATGAATAAATATCTGAAAGTAGTACAAACTTTTATTTGGTTTGTTTTATGAAATTCCTCCAGGTGTCACTACTTGGAACCTCTAAGAAAAGGATTTATAGAAAAAATGGCATACCTTGTTGAATTCTGGCTTATTCTAGAGAGTGACCTTGTAGAGCGTGCCCCACACGAAATATTTGTTGAATGGATCTTAAATTTTTACACAACATACTAAAGAATTTACTATAACCAACACATTTGGTCTTACTGAATTTGGATCTGTTATGAATAATTTATGACATTTTTACCCGAAACACATGTTTTAGACTAGTTTTAGGACTAGACACAAACCCTATTTTCCACGGAGTGTAACTCCAAAAATACAATGACCCACAAGATGAATTTTTTACCAAAGATACTTGGATATGTTTCCTCAATGGCCTATTCATTTCACATTTTGAATCATTTTATAAAAAAGGTTATTGCGAAAATTTTGAGATGACCTGTAAATAACATACCTTAGAAAGCATCATCAAAATAAATTATCCTCCCTTGAATTCTGGCCTTATTTTCTTCACCTTCCCTCTGAAATTCGGCTTAGATATCCTTTGGTTACCTCAGTCACCTATAGATATTCAATATGCTCAAGTTTTATATAAAATGAGAGAGCCTTGCCTCTTATTTATACTCTCCAAATATCTTCCTTAGAAGCATCTTCTAGGTCACTTAACCCATTTCTAGGCCACTTGACCCATTTCTAGGTCACTTCAACTATTTATAGGTCACTTAACCCATTTATATGTCAGTCAACCTATTTTCCTCATTTTTCGGGTTAACCACTTTCCATAATCAGAAAGTTCTCCATTACTTTATCATTTAAATATTCCTCCTTGACTTTGTCAACTCACTTTATCATTTAAATAATATTGTTTGAATTTGTCATTTCACTTTATTATTTAAATAATCCTTCCTGAATTTGTCAGTTTACTTTATCATTTGAATAATAAATTCTTCTTTGCAATCTCTTTGACTTCCTTGACCTTTTGGGGCTTCAAGCCAACATATGAGGGTGCTCCAAGTTCATAAGGCCATAACTGTCAAACCATGAGGAGTTATGTGACCTTACACATACCACCAAAAATGCCATGACATGTACTATACATATAGAATAGTATTACCTTCAAATATATTAAAACTCATACCATTATACATGAAACAACCTTGGGTCGATTACCCAAACCTTTGTGCTACCATAATTCGCTACCAGACTTTCTTCAAGGGTTTACATCAATGAAAACCAACCTTAATCAACAATCTCCCCCTTTGGCATTGATGGCAACACTCTGATGCAATACTGAAATCATTTCATGCAATACTAAAGTCATATCACTCATGCCCCCCCTAGAACCATGCCTCTGTCCTCTACATCTCTGTGACCATTTCTCCCCCTAGAATCATGCCTATGTCCTCTGCATCTGATGAATCTATCCCCCTTTGTCATCAATGGAAAAGGTATATTTCCATATGGGGTTGCTCCCCCTAATTGAACGGTCCTCTTTATGGTGGTTCCTCGTGTACATATAAGACATATAAGATAAGAATTCAATAGAATTCATTTTGGAGTAGAAATAACCTTGAGTCTCTAGCGAAGATACTTAAAGGCTTCCCATGGAAGTGGTTTTGTAAATACATTTGTCACATATTCTTTTGTGCCTGTTGAGGAAAATATATGAATTGAGAAAAGTAGATGATAATATCACCATATGTTTATAACCAACAAAATAATATCCTAACTCACAAGTATTAATTACGAGTGCTTAGGCTAGTCTTTTATCAACAAAAAGCTTGTTGGAAATCCACTTTTTATGTAATTTTATGAACATAACAGTTGCTGAAATAAATGTAAGAACATAAGTAAAGACACCAAGATGATAATCAAGATGATTGAGACATAAAGAAATCCTTTATTTCATTCCAATTCACCAAAGAGTCATTTTATTTACAAAATCGCATACAGAAATCTTGGACCAAAGTCAAACTTAGACATCCCCAATGGAACATACAAAAGGAACTCTTACATAAAACCAAAACTGAACTCTAAAAGCTGGATCAACTTGCCACAGATTGCTGCCCACTCGACTCTACACAATAGCCTTTATCAGTCATGAAAAATAATTCACAAATAAACAAGTCTACATAGACTATCAAAGATAGATCAACACCTCTGAAAAACAAGTGTCTGAATGATTTGATTCAGCCCTGAATATTGTTGTCTACAATAAGACCCTGCTATCACAAAAGAGAATTAGGCTGTGAAGAATATATGAATGAATGAAAACTGAACTATCTCAAAATAAACTCAAAGATAAAACCTTAGCATGTTTATGCTTCTATCCTCCTCTTGTTCGTCCCTTTTCTTTTTCTTTTAACAAATTAGAATCAGTTGAAGTAGTTGAACCAACTCATTAGTTAAGCTAACTAAAGACTCAACTAACTTTAGTTAGGGAGGTAAAGTAATAATCATAATAGGGTCATAAATAAATAATAACTAGTAGGTGGGACCCCTTGTGACTCCCTTTAGTTCATAACAATCATAACAATTATAACATAACCATTAGTTAAGAAAACACACCTCCTTGTGCCTCCCCTCAACAAATTTACTTTTGGCAATTTTAGCTCATGAAATTTGAAAATATTTCAAAATAATACTCATATATCAAAAATAAAACATGTTGTCCAAAATCCGTGAAGTCAACTGTCATAAAACAATAGATAACATAAAATTCAAAAGCCATATTTCTCAGTCTACGATGCAACCCTTGTTTAATGCCCTTGTTTAATGTTGTCACTGCTTGATTTTCCTAAATTTTCCTTAGGCTACGCAGGGCCTTTAGGTTTTAGCTCACTAATCACATGGGAACAATCGTCCCTCAAATGCATCCATGAAGACACGGATTTGTCAGAATCAACGGAGGGTGAAAAAGGGGCAGTAATTGATTTTTGACACAGCACCCCTACCTCAGTAGGTTCTTCTTGACCTCTCGGTCTAAGGATTGTTATTTATCTCCCTTTGAGTCTAATTGAATATTTGATTCCCCACAGGAATATCAAACAAACAATTATTTCCACAGTACCTTTCCAGAATTTATGCCTGCACGAACGAGCACAAGGCATTAACCTCCACTCCACATGACTAATTAATGTGACCACAGTCCTCACCCGAAAAGGTATTTCAGGTTTCGTGATTTCATGACCACTAATATGAGTCCTTATGGCTCCTTCAATCCCCGAAACCCCGAAAAGGGTCAACAGATCTTTGGCTCCTCCCTTGACTTCACTTGATCTGACCTTCAACTACGATCTGGGTCCAATGTTTCGGCACCTCAGGATTTCACATATCGATGAATTGCAATACCACAACTCCCTTCACTCGATGGCATAAATCACATTAACTCCTCGCCATGGATCAATGGATCTAATATTCTCATGATCTTATGGTCTTGATTCTATTGGGACTTTGTGAATCAGGAGTTCGCAACTCTCGACTCTGAGTCACAACGTTCTCCACGCCTCGAATTTGAAAACGAATAAATTCAAGCACTATATCAATGGCTCTCGTCGATCCAAATTTGAAGGCTAATTTACCTCCCGAGCTTACGAATTCTAAAAGACACTCAACCTTAACCCTTTCATTTCTCTGCATGATCCAACGGTCCATGGAACTTCAACAATTATCCCTTTGAGAATTTCAACCGTCCATTCGATTTTCTTGATGACTCCTCGCCAAACAACTCGACGTTTTCCCCCTTCTGAACTTGGATTTTTCGAGGTGACTTCAGACCTCATTCTTCCTTTGAATTCTTCAAAGTATCTATCCTTCTTGATATTGACCTCTTCTATGAGCTCAAGTCTTCAAACTAATTCTTGTGCGCACTCCTTGCGGCATTCACAATAACCTCTGGTTATTTAACACTTCCAACTCTATGCACTCCCTTGCAACAACAGTTCTTCAGCCTCCCTCCTTGATTGGATAGGTCTAAGAATTTGACCAACCTACACATGCCTTGCATGGCTTTGTGATATACCTACACTTTTGATGGTATAAGAAAAATGATATTCCTCCTGAGCTTTTCTGAGATGAAACGCATAACTTCATCAACGTACTCCTTGCAGAATTTCACTGCACTCCTTGCAAAAATTCTTAGGACGAGAAAAAATTGGAACTCATACTCCTCCTCTCACAGACTTCATACATTCAACATGAAATCGCGAGAATACACACACACATAGCATTGAAACAAATGCATAACAGAGAATATAAGAAAACTATAAGCATACCATTCAATAGATGAAAATAGTGACCATGATACATCATGAAATGGAGTCAAAGTATTCTTGTATTAATTCCAATGCTCCTATACATGAATTCAATAGCAACAACTATCTGCTTATACAACCTTCTACAATATTTGTTCCTCTACTCTTCTATCCTCTTTCTCTACATCTTACAATTGCAATGAGAGTAACTGTTGCAATACAATACATATGAGGGATCTTTCTAGAGTTTTCCCTCTCGCAGTTTTAGATATCTAATCGAAATTAAAATCTATCTACTTTACATTAATTACAATTAAATGCCTCCACGTCTGACAGATGTGAGAAACGTTGAAGATCTGTTTTACAATCTCCAAAACATAAATACAAATACATCCTTCTGGATGTAACATTAATGCTCAGTATTTTGAAATTCAAAATGCCCTCAAAATGTGCACTGGTGCATTTCCAGTTGTCCTTCACTTTTGCGCTTGTTTTTCCGTCTTTCTTATGATGATCCTGCATCATACTCCCTTGGATGAAAAATTCATGAAATCCTGTTCATGAGCTCCTGCACCGTCTATCCATGTTTATGGATCTCAATTTCTCTTTCCCAACTGGCATCCTCAATCGGGTGTCCTTTCCATTTTATCAAATACTCAAAATATTTGTTCCTTTGGGTCTTTTTGCTAACTCTTTGGTCAATGATCTTTTCCATATGCGGATTTTCAGCTACATGCGTCTGTCTGACCCACTGAACTTATTTCTATATCTCATCTCCCTCTTCATCTGTTTTGTAAGGATACAGATCTGCTACATTGAATATGGGTGAAATTCCCACAACATATGGAAATTCTATCTCATAAGTGTTTGCCTCAAATTTCCTCAAAATCTTACACGGCCCTATCTTCTTCATCTTCATCTTATTGTATGTTCACCTTGGGAATATTTCTTTCCTCAGGTGAGCTAACACTAAATATCCCACTTCAAACTAAATTTCTCTTCTGTGTTGATATGCTCTATGCTTGTATTCCTAGTTAGAATTCTTTAACCGTACTTTAATTTTGTTGTGGAGATCTTGCATCTCTGTTGCAAAATCCTATTCTCCAACACTTCTGAACTCAGTCTTCTCTAAGTCTCTTAACTTAGATACTTCTCTCAGTTTCATTCCATACATTATCTAGAATGGGATTTGTCCTAGGATCCTATTAGGTGAGTCGTTATACACAAATTTTGCTTGCGGCAGAATCTGATCCCACTGACCGTGATGTTTATCCACTAAACTCCTCAATAAATCTCCCAAACTTCCATTCACTACCTCAGTCTGTCCATCCATCTTAGGGTGATATGTTGACCTAAAATATAAATCCGTCCCCAACTTCTTCCATAGTGTCCTCCAGAAATGACCAACAAATTTGGTATCTCGATCTGAAACAATACACTTGGGTTTGCAATGTGAGTTGCATCACTAGTTTTCTGACATGGAATTAAATGTTCCATTTTAGAGAATCTGTCGACCACCAAGAATATGGAATCACACCCTCTTAGTGTTCTAAGAAGTCCCAACACAAAATCCATGCTTACCACATCCCACGACCTCTTTGGTACTAGCAATGGTCGATACAATCCCATATTTTGTCTTTTACCCTTTGCGTGTTGGAAAATTCTACATTTCTTGAAAAACTTCCTAACATCTGTCCTCATCCCTAGCTAATAATATAAACTATGCAGCTGTGAAAATGTTTTGTCATGGCCAAAATGTCCAGCCAATCCCCCACTATGTTTTTCCTTTAGAATATTTTCCCTCATGGAACTCTTTAGAATGCACAACTGATTTCCTTTGAATAACAGTCCATCCTGAATTAAATACTCGATCCATTGGATTTTGTCTCTGAGAACAGGATTCTCACATACTTCATAAGCGTCCTTGAAATTTGGATCATCTTTATACATATCCTTAAGGATATCAAAAACTAAGGTCTTCACATGAAACTCCTACAGAATCAAACATTTCATGCTCAACGCATCAACAACCTTGTTAGTAGTTCCAGAAATGTGCTTTATAACAAAAGTAAAGTTTTGCATATACTCAACCCATTTTTCATGTTTCTGGTTCAATTTTTCCTGTTTGGTTATGAACTGTAAATCATGCTTATCCCTATACAGAACAAACTCCTTCAGAACCAAATAATGTCTCCATTTCTTAAGTTCTTGTATGATTGCATAAAATTATTTATCCTACGTGGAATAGTTCTTCTTTGCATCGTTCATCTTCTCACTGAAGTATGCAATCGGCCTGTTGTCTTGACTTAAGACTGCTCCAATCACGAATCCACTTGCGTCACATCTGACTTGAAATGTTTTTCTAAAATCTGGCAGAACTAGGGCTCGTTGTCCAGTTGTCTTCTCCTTCGGTAACTCGAAACTTTTCTCTTCTTAATCTATCCAATGAAAATATTTGTGTCTTTTCTTGACTGTGTCCATCATTGGTGTAGAAATACCACTAAAATTTCTGATGAATTTCCTGTAAAAACTGGCTAGTCCAAAAGATATTCTTTGGCAACGACCAATCTATGATCACTTTTACTTTCTCAGGATCCATATTCAACTCATTTGAAGAGATTACGAACCCAAAATAAATGATCTCTTTCTTCATGAAAGATGGCTTCTTCAGGTTTATCAATATCTTCTCTTGTTGCAACCTCATCATCACTAGAGTTAGGTGTCTCAAATGTTCTTCCTTAGTCTTACTAAAGATCAGTATATCATCAATATACACAATTATGAACTTTCTAATGAAATATGTCAAGACTTCGTTCATCAAACTCATGAAGGTACTTGGCACATTCGTCAAACCAAAAAACATGACAAGCCATTCATATAATCCTTCATTTGTCTTGAATGTTGTCTTCCATTCATCACTTTCTCTCATTCTAATTTGATGATATCCACTTTTCAAATCAATTTTTGAGAAAAACTTTGCTCCACTCAAGCAATCCATCAAGTCATCCATCCTTGGCAAAGGAAATCTATACTTGAAGGTGATTTTGTTTATATCCCTCGAGTCCATACACATTCTCCATCCACCATATTTCTTTGGACTTAACACTGTTG
>SNQJ01S0175066.1:16346-30626 GCA_010110895.2 Picea sitchensis | reverse complement strand
TGTTTAACAAAACGTCAATCCTTTTTTTGTTTTTTTAGGAATAATCAAAACATGCACAACAATATGCTCGACATCAATCCCTGATAATCCATAATGCACCATGATAAAAATCAACATCCATTGTTTACCAATCAACAATCGGGACCAATTAAAATATACATAGGTGTATTTTCAAAACGTGAACAAACTTCAAAATATGCTCAATTACACACAAGTCTTCATCATATCAATCGACAAAAACTTGAAATGAAACAACAGTCAACCCAAACATAAAACCCAAGCCTTATCTTCGTGGATATAACTTCCTTTTAAAACAATTGGTAGTCTGCACAATGTTCCAATATAACCAATCATATATGAGCGAACAGAACTCGATTGACACACATGAATCATTTTTAAACTTGCCAGAACCCTGATCGGGCTCAGTAAAATCCATACATAGGTGTCCTCTTATGAAATTAATACCACGTTGGATAAAAGACAGTAAGCAAACCCATAACGAGTAGGAAGACAACCCTCAATTGTATGCACTTCTCATTTCATTCTTATTCAAACAATTTTACCATACAAGGACGAGACAAAGACTCGACAAGAGAGCATGTGTCTTAAAGACTTCCATATTCATTTACTTAATTGATAAAAAATACTTGACAACCCCACAAGTTGCCTTAAGGAGAGAAAAGACAAGTTGGATTCTAAATCGGGCTCTGTCAAAATCAAATGCAGGGAAGAAACAAGATTTCGTTCATATTTTAAACAACAACACAGAGAGTTGACGGTCTTCCGAGACTTATATCAACCACAAGAAAAAATACCTTTGAAAAAAGACACAACAATGAGCCACACAGTCTTTACCTATAAATCCAAGTCCTGAATGGAACCAATGGTTAACACCCGAGGAGAGAAAATACAGGCAGAGTAAAATAACCCAATACACACGGTGTGTTTAACACTTACAGAGAAGAGGTGAGGGTTAATTTAATAGTGGCATTTATAAAATAAAAAACATAGAGATATAACATCCTTTTCCAACCCTTAAGAGTTGARCAACTTGACAACAACACCAATGAGGACACACCCATCCTTTGACAGAACGCCCATATACAACTTGTATCAATCCACAACAACACAAGCATTTATTAACGTTAGGGGCCAACCAAGACTAGATCTTGGGACACTTCAATGAAAAGACAGTAAGAATAGGCTAGCAACCACGACTCAGGGTTTGAAGAAAGAACACAACAACTATTGGTTGTTTCTCTTCTCCTAGGTAAGGGTTACCACCACGACTGTGAGGAAACGATTTAACTGACAATGATCACAGAAAAAAAACCCTCAATCATCAAAGAAGATCCATATTGCACCATTGTTCACTTATTATTCCACAGAGACCCATCATGAAACTAAACTGACCGAGCAAACAACCAATGCACAACTTAAAAATACCCATTCCTTTTCTTGCAATCCCAAGCATTTTATAGTCATCACAGAGAGCCATAACACACATCTACACAATTGAAATTCTCAAGAACACACATAATCCAAGCATCACCGATCCATCATTTGATTCATACAATAGACAATACATCATGGGTGGAGCGAAAAGAATCATACTTGTGGGGAAAATGCTTAAATGGTGAGTTAGTCGAGCCTTCCCTCTAAAAACCTAAAAACATGAAGCTTCACAACCAATAGAGTGAAAAATGCAACAATGGAAAATGGTTAGGGTGACGGGTGATAGGGAAAGTATGGAGTGTCGTGCAGTAAATGCACATCACTTCCATCACCTAGCCCATTCAATTCGAAGTACGAGACAGCCCAATAAGCATCACATTCACCAATAATAAAACCATATAACCAATGTGTATTCAATTCCAAACCATCGTGATATCTAAGATGATATCCATTGCATAGTGCGCCACCCAATGTAGTTTACACGTTAACCCTTGCCATAACTCCAAGAAATAATACATATTAACAATGCTATATGCACCTCCATTCAAATTTAATGAAATTCACATAGTTCAAATGGCATAATAGTTAGGACTAACACTAGTATCCATTAATTCTTTTATTCGAAACTTGCATATAGTCTTTTATTAAATCCCAAATACATAGTTTCTTTCCCTTTGTTACACTTTTGGATCTTTTCATAATCTTTTTTCTTTGTTTTGATCATGCTACCATTAAAATATCTCTTGTATATATGTGGCTAGGCAATCGATCATAAGGATTATTAACAAGGTTAAATCATAGCAACTGTAAATAACATGCTCCTCATAACCATAAAATTGTTTTGTGTCGCAAAAATAATTCCACAATAATGCATTATCCACCTATCATCGCACCAAATGAAACCAAGACTACATCGTAAAAAATGTAGGACTGTGTAGGAAACATCAAAAATAGCAGCAAAACATGTGTAATATGTCTATTCTTGCACCTCTAGTCTACAAGGGGGTCCCAACTACTATTATTATATTATTAGCATAGTTAAATAATATCACTTTAGCAATACTTTGCAGACGGAATTCATCGTTATGATTTTAATCATCAACATTCGCCCGAACTTAGAATCCCTCGAAGATAAATTTAGAACTCCGCCAGTTACCACTAGTCCTTGTCTAGTCCAATCCCTACTGAAGAAATATTCCTAGTATTATATCCTATTAGAGTAAGGCCCATATATGTTAATACATGTGATTTATTTTCCCAGTTTCAAGAACAAATTATTAGTTCCCAACCCTGATACAAAATCCCAGGAGTTGGATAGGGAGAAATATATTTTTTCCAACCTATAATATTCCCCCTCAATCTACCTAAAGCATCAATAAACCAAAAATTCCAACCCTTTAAAAATCTTTACTAGTCAATAATAACCTTCTCACCATATGTCATAATCTCTTGCAAGAAAATTATTAACGGGTTGTGAACTTCAATTAATAACTTAAGGGACACATGTTTTTAGGAATTGACTAGTCCTCTGTAGTTTAGGGTTAGAAAAAATATTTTGGAACATTCATGGGGGCATTTTCTATAAGGGTCCCAATGAAGGACAATTGTCTTCCACTTCTGACTTCAAAGTTATCTTTATTCTATACCAGGTAAATGAAGTATTTTTTACCTCTCTGGGAGAGTTTGGAGTCAATTTTTTCTAGGCTCCCCAATCCTCCTTCTATTCCTCCCCAAAAAATAAGGGCTCCTTTGGTTCTAGACCTGAGATTATATTTAAACGTCTAAGAGGATTGAGAGCCAATGTGGGTATCCTTTTCAAGTGATATACAAAGAGAGTTCTCAAATATTTCAAGTACCCGAGATAGTGTCTCTCCAAATCCATCCAGGGGAACGAGGGTAGGAGGCACAACCCTTTTAATTCTAGATAAATTGGGGAGGAAGTCACTAGTTTGTTCATCATTCAACTCTTTTAAATGATTTGGGTTGTATAGAGAATAAAATGAAAGCCGGAAATAGGAATGGAAACACACACATAGAAATACTACATGGAGAATAATAATATAGTGAAAACCAGATTATATTGATAAATGAATTGGAAAATACTATGAAATGCAAAGCAATACAAACTAGCTAGAATGGTGGTATATTGNCCGGAAATAGGAATGGAAACACACACATAGAAATACTACATGGAGAATAATAATATAGTGAAAACCAGATTATATTGATAAATGAATTGGAAAATACTATGAAATGCAAAGCAATACAAACTAGCTAGAATGGTGGTATATTGTCTTTGAAGAGAGAGGTGTCATATACGTTCATTTTCAAGTGAACATTATGAGAGGATGAAATGGAATTTTAACATAAAGTACTAAACCCTAAAGATCCAAAACCCTAATCCTAGGAGACGAAGCACCAAAAGGATTGTGGGCCCGAACTGGTTAGTTGATATGTCAATTTCCCGGGGGTGCAACATTTGCATACAATCTCTGTTTGGGGTGCACAATAAATCGTTGGAAAGATATAACCAAGAATTACAATTTTTGGTAGGATTGTGAAGGCTATGGTCACGCCAAACTCTCGAATCGCAAAAAACATCGTTTAAGGCCTCAAAACATCCCTGGAAATTTAGGAGCTGAAAAATGTAGATTAAAAAACTGCCAAGATGGATACATGTGTTGCGTTAGTGGAAGAGGTGGGTGGCCATAAATGTTCACCCTGTTCATTTCTCCCCCCTTAGGAATAAATGGTCCCCATCATGTCAAGTTACCTCAGTATATGGGGAAACTTTTTGTTGAATTTGACATCTAGTAACCCACTTGCCTTGGTGAAGAAGTTGTCCGGCTTTGATAACCTTATAGTGTTTTATGTTCTAATGGAAGGTGTAATTTTTATTGTATGTACATGATATGATCCACTATAGTTTTTTAAATGCAATAGATATTGAGTTCCATAGGGGCCAAATTCTCATCCACCTATGAGGTGTCCAATAGGGGTGGAAAATATGGTCAATGCAACTCCACATTAAATAATAGGTTCAAGCCAAGGAAAGGGGGATACTCGATTCAAAAGAATTCTCACCCATATCATTTATGATGGTGTAAAACTCATTTCAGAGTGGTTTGAGCTTCCTGTGGGGTCATGTGAGGCACTCTTTTTGCAAATGAAACCACACCTTATCGTCAACTTGAAACTTGTGTTGAACTCGATGTTTTTCATGTCATTGCTTGTACTTGGCATTGGCTTTCTACAAGATATCATGAACCTATTGTTGCATTTGTTGGATTTTGTTTTGTTTCTCTATCTACCATGTTCTGAGTATGGGAGGACTCTTATTGTGAATATGCAATGGACATAGCCACATCAATGGGGCCCAATGGTTGGAACCCCAAGCACACTTGAGAAAGGTTGTGGTCGATAGATCTATGGAGGGATATGTTGTAGCTATGTTGACCATATGCAAGGCTCTCATTCCATGTACATGAATGATTGGAGATGTACATGTGTAATATATGAACAATCATCCTATTGACCACTTATATTTTTCCATCTATCTGGGGGTGGAAGGTAGTTTATTTGGTCATCTCGATGTCCATCAAATACCTCGGGCTAGACTAGAAGGTATTGAGGAACCTATTATCCCTATTTAAAATAATGGTCTGTGGTACCCCAAAATGAACCAAAATATGCTAAAAGAAGAGATTAGCAGTGGCTTTGGTTGTGATACTCTTCTTACATGGTGCCAAAATCGCCATCTTAGAGAACCGATCAACAACCACAAATATACAATCGTTACCATGCTTGGTGGAGGGTAGACCTGAAATGTAATCCATGGAGGCTGACTCACAGGGATTGTTTCAAGTAGGTATAGGAGTGTAGAACCCTTGCTACTTGATGGAAAGCTTAGAAATGACACAAGCAATGCATGATATGATATACTTTTTGATGTCCAGTCGAAGTTTTTTCCAATATAAATACTTATGAAGTATTTTTATTGTCTTCTCCACACAAAAGTGCCCTGCCACTTAACTATGATGTGCCTCCAAAATTAGATTTGTATGCTTTCTTGAAGGAACACAAAGATGGCCCAAATAGCACAAAAGTGCATATTGTTGGTGAAAGTATGGAAATTTTTTACCTGTTCCCAATCTCTAATATGTAGCAATGAAGTTAGGGTTTTTTTTATACAATTGGAGGCACTTGGAAGTCTCATTCCCATGAGAGTTAAGAACTTTGGTTAGCACCACAACCAAGGGCCAGGTGAGGCGATGTGAAACATATTTTTTGTTTCCCTTCTTGTACTTAATGTTCAAGTGCAATTGTATCAAGTATGTGTACCCTTTTTTATGGTGGTCATTTTGTAACTTCCCTTATGTCTACATGAGTTGTATAGGCTTGTGATCGGTGTGGATGATTGTTTCCTTTCCCAAAATATAATGATTCCACTTTTAGCATGCCTGCATAATGGAGTACATCCCCTTGTCATAGGTGGGATACCTATGAACAATATTAGAGAGTGTCTCATTCTGATAGACCATAAGATGTCCATGTTGAGTGAGGAATGCATCGATATCATAGTCACAGGAATCTTTCTCAATCTCAAATGGTTTTTACAGGTCAGGAAGAGTGAGGGTTGTTGTTGAGTAGAGGCAACATTTCATATCCTTGAATTATTTATGTTGTGACTCAAACTAGGAAAATTTGTCTTTATCTCCACCCTTGGTCACTTGGATTAAGGGCCAAGTGATATGAGATAACCCCAACATGAACCTATGGTAGAAGTTAGAAAGCACTAAGAAGTTGCATAGCTTTTTTAGAGTCTTCAACGCTGGCCAATAGAGAATGAATTATATCTTGGTTGGGTCCACATGCACCCCATGTTTATCCATGATGTATCCTATATATTGAGTTCTCTAGGTTGACATATAACTTGTGTTGTTGCAGAGTGCTCAGAAACTGTTGAAAGTGTTGTAAATGTTCTACCTAAGTTCTACTAAAGATCGGGATCTAATCCAAATATATGACCACAAAAGAGTTTATGAATGGTCGCAAGATATCATCCATCATTGTCATGAATGTTTTCAGAGAATTAGTAAATCCAAAAGGCATGACCAACCACTCAAAAAGTCCTTCCTAAGAATTGAAGGTAGTCTTCCCTACATCGGTTTTTCCAATTAGAACATGGTGATATCATGGCTTCATATCAATCTTACTAAAGAACTCGGAACCCTTAATCTAATCAAGAATATTGTCAATCCAAGGGATCATGTATCGGTTCTTAATGGTGGTTTTATTTAGGGCTCTGTAATCAATATAGAGTGGCCATGTCCCATCCTTATTCTACACCAATACAATTGGGCTCCCACAGGGTGAGGAGATTGGTTTAATGTGTCCCTTTTGAATGCGCTCATAAATTTGATGTTTTATTCCCTCATTCTCTAGAAGAGAGAATCTATATATTGGGCCATTAGGAAAAGGAGAACCAAGTATCAATTCAATTAAATTTTTGACCTGGCAGTGTCGAGGCACCCTTGCAGGGGAAGTATCTATGTATTCCTCTAAAATATTATCTACCTACTTTCTCTCTGTAGGGAGGCCCCATCCGGAGGTGGTGGCGGTCACAATGACCTTCTGTTCACCTTCCAACTGAACCATGAAGAGAAAAAAAAATCCAATCTAATAGATTACCTTTCATCATTTCTTTCTTGAGATGAAGGAAACTGGAGTAGTCAAGAATAACTATGGTACCCTATAGATATGGCCTTCCAAATTAATAATAACACTACGAGGCCTGGACTCATAAACAACATGATTTTTCCACATATAGGCTTTTCCTAAAAGAGCATCACAAACCTCAAGTGGGAAACATCACACAATACCTCATCTTCGAAGGGATTGAATCCAAAGGATAGGCAACATTTTTGGCTCACACAAAGGTCTCATCCATGGCTCAACCAAATGATGGTGTATGGTTGGGGGTGTGGCATTGTTGGCAGCTTAAATTTCTTCATGACCTTGATCAAGATTAAATTCTTTTAGCTACCACTACCAATAATGAAATGTAGTGGAGTTTATTTCACCCTTATTTGAGAATGGAAAAGGCACTCCCCCTCCTCAATATCATTTTGTGGGATATTTGTAGTTGTAATAGTAGCACTGGGTTCCACATCAATGATCATGTTTCCCTTATCTTGATCAAAATCAGAGTCTAAGATAAAGCCCAATTCTCTTACTTTTAGCTTGGCCAACAATGATTGTTTTGAGTGACATCTATTAGTGTTGTGTGTTGTGACTCCCCCACAACAACCCATTTAGAATATCTCATTCAGGAGATATTTTAAGTGGGTTMCCCCCTGTACTATAAAAATTTTACAAGGTACTATATTAATACGCACTTGGAACGATATTGGCATAGGGAAATTATTTCTTTTGTTCATACAGTTTGAAATTCTTCTCTTTTGAATGAAATCTACATTTTGAAGTTAAGTATCACTCTCCTTGCTAAAATATCATTTCTTTCTCAAAAATTCAGAGTCTTTTTTGGATTAATATCATCACCCATTCATAATATTTTTTTTATTGGAGTAATATTTCTCGTGGTTGACTTCCATCTCTGATGAAAAACAATTGACGACCCATGTTTACAACTTACCCTGCTATTAATTAATATGTTGATCAATCATTGGTGAAGAGATAAACATGTGAATGTTTAAATGTTATGCTTACACAATGACAACTTTATGACTTGGTCGATGTCAATTGGTCCACACTGTGTGTTATAGGAAAATCCCCCTGCGGACAAGTGGATTTCCTCTTGAACCCTAAATATCTAAGATCAAGACAGAAAGGTGCTAACTTTGGTCATTGACATCCTTTTAAACCTAGCTAAGTCAATCAAATAGAGAAAAGGAATAAGACTATACCTTTTTGTCGATGTTTGTCCTTGCCTAGTCCAATTTGATCCTTGATCCCCAAGATCTTCAGCAAGTCTTGCAATCTAATAACAACAAAGACAAAACAACTTCTTATTCTACCATCATTAATCCAAAACTAGATCTATCTATCAAAGACAAGTTCATGTAGGCATACACAACCTTGAAAGAATCAGGCCAAGCACATGTATTAATGAGAACTAGATAGAAAAACTTACAGACCTTTGATGAAGTTGCAGCAACCTCTTCCAGCTCTCCTTGTCCAGCCCCTTGCTCAAATAATCCACAATCAAAATGAATATGCTTTACTTATTATCTCCCTTATGATATCATAAGTTTGATGCCTTCAATGTCCTCTCTTTTCACCATGAAGAGGCCTCCTTATATAGGCTTGGAGAGGCATAACCACCTTAGAGATTCTTGGGATAGGTTGAGGATCTTTCTCCATCAGTTGTGGATCCTCCCTAAGATCCATCCTTGACCTCATATTCGAATCCAACTAACTCCATAGATGAGGGGGATTTTTCTATGATTTTCCTCAACAGCCCAATATTTCCTCAAATAGCCCAGTGCTCCCTCAAAATGGGGTGCAAAGTGTTGCAACGCTCCCCCAAAGAAGGACAGGGAGCACTGGCACTCCCTGACAATGGTTAGGGGAGCATTGGCCTTCAAAAATGACTTTTGAGTGGTTTTTTCCATGTTAAAAGATTTGAACTCTTTGTCATGTGATTTCTCCTTCTTAAACCAGTCTTTGAGGGTTTCTTTGAAGTGTCCTTATGATGTCGTTTAGGACATGACATAGGCAAGATGATTGTATGATGTTTGCGACACTTGTGACACTTGTCGCTAAAATTCGACACTTGTAACGCTTGTAATGATGACAATAGGTCATCATTGAAATGAGTAATTTTGATGTGTAACATTGTGCAAAATAAATATTTAGTTGGGTGTGTATTCTTCTTTTTCTCGAGATAGCACTTTTCCTAAGGAAGGGAATATTCTTCGATACCCTTCTTATTGGAGCCGTGAAACTTTCCCAACCTTTTGAACACTAATTGATTAGCTTTGACTAAACTCCCCTAACCTTTTTCAAACTTTTACCTTTGACATGAAATTCGATATGAGAAAGGGAATATTATTCGATGCTCTTACATCGGAGTGCAAGTAAAAGGGTCAATTGTTTCACTCTGAAATAAACAACTCCGAAAGAATTATACACAAACATTCACACTCCCAATATTTTAGCATGAAATTCGATATTAAAATGGAATAATCTTTGATTATTTAGCATCGAAGTGTGAATAAAACATTAAACTTTTTCACTCCAAAAGAAACGACTACAAAGATTCATATAACCGTCTACGCCCCTAAAATTTCGAAACATAAATCAAAGAAACAAATGAAATAATCTTCGATTCCTTTATATTGGAGCGCAAATTAATCTGTTAATGTTCATCCTCCGATAGAAATTGCTTTGAACACCACAGTTTAAAAAAATTTCCACTTTTCACTTCAATAAACATATTTGGACAATGTGGGATTTCTAATCACATCAATGGCACAATGACACTCTAGTTTTGAACTGGTCATAGTATGCAGATCATTCAATTTGTGTGTTAGGGTAATTAAATGCCTATATTATGACACTTAAACCCTCATTGAGGTCATATATGTTCATAATATTCTAATTGGTCGCTTAGTTTTGCATTGGTCATCTTTTTGTTGGATCATGTTGTCATTGATGCTAATGGTTTGATTGTGCTATGATTGATTGATGTCATTGATTGATGTCAAGTGATTGATTGATTGATTGATGTCTTGATGTAATATGTATTGACCTTGATGAGAATGGATATATGACTCAATGAGTTGTCATTGATACGATGCATAGATGAAGATGGATCAATGAGTTGTCATTAATACATGATAAAGATGGATCGATGTGGTTTCCTTGATATATGATGCATAGTTGGATTGATGTAATGGTCTTATCATGGTTGATAAGGTGCACAAATGGATGAACTCCAAAGTGGTCCCCTTATGGTGAAATCCCTCACAAGAAGACGCTTTAGAGTTGAGTTATCCTTGAAGTATGATTGGAGGACCCATGCTTGAGTATGGAATAATGAGATGAAGATCAGTGAAGCTATTGGTGAAACTATCCTATATGGATAGTGCTTGTCATTCCATTTCTGGTGGTATGTGGAATGTCACATAACTCCTCGTGGTTTGAGATTTATGGCCTTATGAAGTTGGAGGACCCTCATCTATTGGCTTGAAGCCCCAAAAGGTCAAATAAGTCAAAGATCTTGCAAAGAAGAAATTATTATTTAAATGATAAAGTAAAGTGACAAAGTCATGGTGGATTATTTAAATAATAAAGAGAAGTGACAAAATCAAGAAAGATTATTTAAATGATAAAGTAAGGTGACAAAATCAAGAAGGAATATTTAAATGATAATGTATTGGAGAACTTTCTATTTATGGAAAGTGGTTAACCCTAAAAAAATGGAAAATAGGTTAAGTGACCTAGAAATGGGTTAAGTGACCTAGAAGATGAAGAGTATAAATAAGAGGCAAGGGTCTCTTGTGAAATGTACTTTTTGGGTAAAGATATCTTAAGCATGATTGAAGATCTATTCTAAGAGAGAGAGTGTGAGGAGGATCTCATGGTTGCATCAAAGTTTTGGCAATGTCTGAGATCTCGATGGCAAAAGTCTCAGAGCTTCAGAAACCCTAGTTTCTGAGGTATACACAGGTTGTAATGGGCCAGAGTGAGTACACACGCAGGATGTATGAGGATAGGGTGCGTACAATAATTCAAAATGTGATGATGTTTAATTTTCTACTAGTGAAGAAGAAAATCTAGAAATAGTTTGTATAGAAGCAATTGACTATTATCCCATGGAAAAGGTAGAAGAAAAACTATTGGAGCTTAAGGAGAAATTTGAAGAGGGTCTATATGAATATATCAATGATCACTATTATATAGACTATAGTTATCTTTTGGATAACACTAAGAAGTTTCTTAAGAAGAGTCAAAAGAACATATTGAAGTTAAAGGAAATGCTCAAGGAACAAAAGGAGAGTAATAAGACTCAAGTAGAAGAAAAGGAAGAAGAGACCACAAGACTAAAGAATGGAAAAGAAGAAAGGGAGTTACATGATGAGATTAGAAAAAGTTTTGAAACTATTTTCCATCTCAAGACCCAAATTGAAGAAGCCAAAAGGATAGAGGAACTATTGAAGAATCAAATAAATGAAAAGGAAGAGTCATGTTGTAAGTTAGAAGCTGAAATTGTTGATCTTGGAAAGAAAGTGGAGAAGTCAAATAAATTCTTGAATAGCTCACTAATCTTGAATGAGATCTTGGAAATTCAAAGATCACCATATGATAAATCAGGTCTTGGATACAAAGGAGAAGCTACACATGCTGAATCAAGCACCTCAAAGAAGTATGAAGTAAAGGATGAAGAAAAGGTTGCAAGTCAACCATCCAAAGGCAAGGAAAGTTTAAAAAGAACTAAGCAAGAACGACATCAAGAAGATACCTTTACACCTCAAATAAAATTGACACCAAAGAAAAGGTATGAAATTGTTTTTCATGGGCATTGTTATTCGTGTAATAAATATGGTCACAAAACTTTGGAGTGCAGATCTTATGCAAGAAGAAATGAAAGAAGATTTCATAACACCATAAGGTGTTGGAGATGTGATCAAGTAGGACACATTGTTGTTCACTGTAACACCATTAGATGCTACAACTGTAGTGGATTTGGCCACAAATTCCAGGATTGTTGGAACACAAGAAGAAAGTCCATGATGAGGACTTCACATAGCATGGCTAGAAGAAGGAATGAAGTAAGGAAGGGAGACATATTTGAAAATATGGATGCTCAGAGCTCAATTTCTAAGAAGCGGGAGCACTTTCAGAAGTGGGTGAAGAAGACTGAGCAGCAAGAGAAGAATGGAATCCTTAAGGGAAGCTCTAGTAAGTCATCTACTGAAGCATACGTGGGTGACAGTGGTATCAGTCGCATACATACACAGGCTGACCTTGAATAGGTTGTGTACATACGTGAGTTGTTTGTGCAGCAGGCTGTGTATATGGGGTAAAGCCTTGGGAAAAAGGCAATGCACTTGGGTTGTAGCTTGATGTGATGGTATAACTCTGTGTTTCAGGGTCTGACATGGTTTGTTGCAAGTTCTGACACTGTTTGCTACAGGTTTTTATGATCCTATATTGGATTATGTAATGTGATGATAAAAATAATGAAAGGCTATCTTGGATGCATGGAACTAACCCATGAGTATGGATTGAGGCATTTTCTATTGAAGAACAATGTTGGTTATTGCAGTGAAGTTACATCACCTTGGTTATATCATGATGATGCTAGATAGAGATATCATTGATCTATTGAAGCATACTACTATTGATGGATGCTTAGTATTTGTTGTAGTAAATGGAGGATTGAGGTTGATATGTTGGGGTACATGGCTGATGCATATTTGAGTTTCATTGATATATCCTGTTGTTAGCCCTTGACTGATTTTTGGGAGTTTATTGGTCATGTTGACCTATTTTGGGACTTCAATAGCTTGTCGAAGGAGGAGTGCAAGTCGAAGCAGAGATCAAGGGATCTTGGCCCCCTTTTGGGCCCCTTTTTGGGTTTTTGGGAATATGTAACAGTAATGGGATGTTGGCCCATGGGTTTACCCATGTTTAGGCCTATTTTGTAATGTATATATAGAAGGATAGTCAATGTAGAAAAAGGTCAGTGTGCTAATTGCTAAAGGAATGGATAAGTGCTAGATCTATGTGATCAAAGGATTGTAAGTGCTTTGTGCATACTGTGTGAGACTTGTAGAGTTGAGTGCAAGTCCCTGTGAAATACTATAGAAGGCTTTGTGCCATAACGCAAGGAAGAAGGATCTAGCGAGATGCACAGATCTTATGTCCTATGCGGAGTAAGGGTTTTGAGGCTCTGTGCTTGTAACCGATTGACTGAAGACAATAAAGAAGAAGAGTTGGTGGACGTAGCCCCAGGGTGGGGGTGAACCATGTAAACACTATGTTATGTGATTTGTTCTTTGGATTGATGTGTTCATATGTTATATGCTAAGTGCTCTGATATGTTTAGATAGATCTATTCAAGCTTGGTGCTTATTGTATGTTAGAATGTTAGATCTGATCTAGATATTCATGCTTAGTGCTTGATATGCTCATTCTGATCCATTTGTATATGCTAAGTCCTTGAATATCGTATATTGGTGTGAACACTGAGAAGTTTTGTATTATAAGAGAAGTGGTTATTGACTATATATTGAGGAACTAACGGTGCTAAGTGCTCTAGTAAGTTGTATAATCACAGATATGTGTCCCATCTAGGGTTGTAGACACTTGAGTCCTGCAACCACCCCTGCCACTACCTCGGGTGAGACTTCATCTGCTTTGCAAGTGTTTCCAAAAGGGTTGGTAGTTAGGGCTTTGTTGGTGTGTTGTTGTAGCGTTGAACCCTGGGTATGCCCCTGTGCCAACAAATGGTTCTGTTGTCGAGACCTGAAACTGTGACTGTTGGGAACTGAGAAAGAAGAAGCTCTGTACAAAGATTCATCCTAAAATTGTGAAAGATTTGTGCGTAGATTTGTGCCCTAATGCAAAGTATTCTACTTCACATATAAATATATATGCTAAATAAAGAAGATCAAATCTGAAAGAAAGAAGCCCAATCTAAAAAAAAGAAGATCATATCTGAAGGAAAGATGCAAGATCGGAATGCTTGGCACCCTAAGAAAGGTAAAAGTGAGAATTTTTTTATCAAAAAAGGTAAGATATGCAAGCTCTGTGCCTTGATAAAGGTAAGAATAGTTAAAAGTGTTAGATCTAAAA
>SNQJ01S0175066.1:0-16336 GCA_010110895.2 Picea sitchensis | reverse complement strand
GATTGGTGTTGACATCAATGTTGGTATTGCCATCAATGCCAAAGGGGGATATTGTTGGATCATGTTGTCATTGATGCCAATGGTTTGATTGTGGTTTGATTGATTGATGTCATTTATTGATATCAAGTGATTGATTGATTGATTGATGTCTTGATGTAATATGTATTGACCTTGATGAGAATGGATAGATAAATCAATGAGTTGTCATTGATCTGATGCATAGATGAAGATGGATCAATGAGTTGTCATTAATACATGATGAAGATGGATCGATGTGGTTTCCTTGATATATGATGCATAGTTGGATTGATGTAATGGTCGTATCATGGTTGATAAGGTGCACAAATGGATGAACTCCAAAGTGGTCCCCTTAGGGTGAAATACCTCACGGGACGATGCTTTACAGTTGATTTATCCTTGAAGTATGATTGGAGGACCCATGCTTGAGTGTAGAATAACGATATGAAGATCAGTGAATCTGTTGGTGAAACTATCCTAGATGGATAGTGCTTTTCATGCCATTTCCGGTGGTATGTGGAATGTCACATAACTCCTCATGGTTTGAGATTTATGGAATTACGAAGTTGGAGGACCCTCATATGTTGGCTTGAAGCCCCAAAAGGTCAAAGAAGTCAAAGAGCTTACATAGAAGAAATTATTATTTAAATGATAAAGTAAAGTGACAAAGTCTAGGTGTATTATTTAAATAATAAATAGAAGTGACAAAATCAAGAAATAGTGTTTAAATGATAAAGTAAGGTGACAAAATCAAGAAGGAATATTTAAATGATAAAGTATTGGAGAACTTTCTATTTATGGAAAGTGGTTAACCCTAAAAAATGGAAAATAGGTTAAGTGACCTAGAAATGGGTTAAGTGGCCTAGAAGATGAAAAGTATAAATAAGAGGCAAGGGTCTCTTGTGGAATGTACTTTTTGGGTGAAGATCTCTTAAGCATGATTGAAGATCTATTCTAAGAGAGAGAGAGTGAGGAGGATCTCATGGATGCATCAAAGTTTCGGCAATGTCTGAGATATTGACGGGAAAAGTCTCGGAGCTTCAGAAACCCTAGTTTCTGAGGTATATGTGGGTTGTAATGGGCCAGGGCATGTACACACGTGGGATGTATGAGGACAGGGTGCGTACAGTAGATAAAATCACGGAGATTTGTGTTTGATTTGATGACTAGTTGTTGAAGACTGGAGTAGGCTCCAGATATACACTCTATGGGCTCAGATCTGCCACAGAGATTATGGTATGGTGATATTATTGACTTTATGGATATTATTGTTTGTTTGGTGAATTCTTAAGGCATTCTTCATATGGTTGTTATGATATGGTTTGAGTTGGTTTATGGAGTGAGAAAACCTCTTATGATTTAGTATTCATATGATGGTTATAGTATACTGGTTTTTTACACATGTTTGAGTAGCATTTATATTGTATGATTGAGAAGCATGAATAAGATATTGGAGAGCTTGGATGTGTTGTGACTGGCTGGTGGTCAGTTTGGACAGTGAAACACGGAAGAGAATGTGATTGCAGGGAGCAGAAGATATGAGCATGTGAAGCAAAGCAAAACCCTAGTTTCTCAGAAGTATACGCATGTTTCATTATAGATTGGTCACGTACATGCGTGGGATGTAGTGAGCCAGGGTGTGTACACACACGGGTTGCACTACTGACAGGTCGCGTACCTGTGACAAATTGATATATGTGGAGGATTGTTGCCTCATCTCATTTGGTGTTGACGATGTAAGTTGAGTCTTGCATATAGAGATGGTGCTCTTGTAGAGTTGTACTCTATTCAATTGTTGTTGATAAACCCCAAGGATTTTAGTCAGTAATAAAAAGAAAAATTGTACATACATATTGCGTTCTTTGTGTTCCTTGTGGTGATGACTTGTTGATGATACATTGCTGATATATATTTTTGATATGTGTTCACATATAACTAGTTATAAATGACAGCAATGAGTAATGAATAAATGTTGAATGCTAACTAATGAGTTTTGTGTAAGAGGGAAGTTTTGGGAAAAAGAGCCCCACACTCATTCACCCCCCCCTCTAAGTGTGGTAGGTGTGTCCAACACTTTGTAACGTTGTAGAAGCATAATTTTCACTATAAACAGAGGTTTCATATTATTTTGAATTACATTATTGAATTATTTTGTGTTATTCAGACAAATGATGATTAATCTATTAATTGCAGGATATAAAGAACAAGTTATGGAAGGTCATATGACCTGGTGATATAGGAATTTGGCACCTTCTGCTTCAACTTTTGCGCCTAAAAATTCTTCCCTCTAGGTAGAGTTTTTAGTGACTGATATGACCCATCATACCGAAGAATATCATTCCTTGAGATATGATGTGATATACAGAATCTTCAATACTAGAGACTTTCCTCCTGAAGATGAATACCTTGAAGTGTATCAGAACATCCAAAAGAGTGGAATTCACCTGGTAGTTGCATGGCCCGCATTATTCCCTTACAATGAAGCAGCCCATTGGTGCTTTAAGTTGTTTGACCCTAGAACCTCCACCATTATGAATAAATATGGATGGAAGATAGCATATTTATGACCTGAAGATGTCAGTACAATATATCACCTTATTGACATGTGTGCTCCCTCAATGAGCTATTCCTAACGGGTTTTGCTCAAAATAACAAAGGCTTGACCAAGTTAATGAAGAATTGGTGGGTAGAGGAAGAGAGAATTTTCAAGCAAGGGAAAAAGCTTATCCCTACACAAGTGTTCAAGGCACCATACAAAAAGTTGATGGCGATGTTGAATCGATTATATGGAAAAGAGAAATGCACACATTTTCAGGCAGATTGGTTACCTATGGCCCATACCATTGTGAATACAAGAAAAGTGTTCAACTGGGTAGAGATATTGACTTTCAACATATGTCTCAATGTGAAAAATCCATGCTTCTACATGACAACTTATGTAATTGATGTCATCTATTCCTTAATTCCATTTCCCAACCTTGGATGGAATTGGGATAAAGATCATCCCCCTACACATGTGTATTGTTCTGAGCTTTGGAACATAGACTATAAGAGGAATTTCTATGGAATTTGTGATCATTTTCTCTCCCCTCTTTACACTATCATTTTTCAGTTCCCAAGGTATATAATTTCAAGTGAAGCTAGAGTTTGGATGAAAGGGATAGTTGAATAGTACCTAGGAAAATATTACACCTATGTCAAAGTATATGGCACTACAGGATCCCCTCATATTTTTTCATACTTCGTCCTGGATCGCCTTTTAATGAGAGAAATAACCCATCAAACCATATGAACAATAGTTACCTCCTTTCTCATGATAAATACTAAAACATTTTGGCCTCCATTTCCTATTCACATAGGAAACTATAGTCTATTAAATGGGAAACTATTATTGGATAAATCAGTGAATGCGGACATAAACTAATCTCCCTAGATCCACCTGGATCTAGAACAAAACAAGACAAAACATGACGCTTTCCCTAGGTAGCTACCATTGAATTTATCACCAAAGAAGGAGTGTATGATATACCTTTATATATCACGTCCCTTTATCTCTATTGTCCCTTCTTCACTCTGGTGATCTTGTGAGATCGTATCTGCAATGACACACACCAACCAAAGTGAAAGAAAAAATTATAGATTCAATGGAAACATAAACATGTGATCAAGGAATCATGTAATAAAACACTAATGATTTTATGGGAAAGAAACATGTCGTTGTATCATATTAAATAGAAGTGGAAGATACAACCAAAGTGCCTTGATGTCGCAAGTTCCCTTTCGGTGGTCCGTTGTTCCAACACACACATACACTTGCTCTGAATTTGCATGAAGATAATCCACAAAGCTTGATGGACAAATAGAGGCCTGAAGCATCAATTGTATCAGGATTCTTCACACAGTCTTCAACCTATTCTTTACTCAATATTGCTTGACCTTGCTTAACCTTTTCCATGAGAAATCCATTATTATATAGGAGAAGATGAAGTGGTTATTAGGATGAGGATGATCCCACCAAATCAGAAAATCCAGTAAGATCACAACCATACAGACGCCACCTCTTATTCTAGAAGATTCTCTTTCTAGAAACTTCGTGAAACTTCTTCCTTTTCTTAGCTTCAAGCGTCATTGCACCCTACCTATATAGCAGCATGCGGAAATCTCGAAGGCCAAGCATAAAGAAGCATGCAGAAATCCTTGATTTCCGCACTGTGTACCACTATCAGCCTACAGTGTCATTCTAAAAATGTGCCTTGTAGGGGAAGAAACTCAACCATTTTCCTCATGTGAAAGATTGTTTTGGATGGCTAAACACATGCCTATGGGGTCATCATCAGAGTAACCAAAATAATGTGTAACAGAAACATGCTAGAAAAGAAGTAGAGGCTCTACAAGATTTATGTTTATTCCTGAGGATTGAAAAAGAACATGACCCACATGAGCTCGTAGTGAGTCACATTAGATCCATGGGTTTTAATCATTCTAATATTCACGTGGTATATTTTGATGAAGACGGGTTCAAAGGATTTTTTTTTATGAAGAGGTATTACAAAAATTGTCTAATGATGCTTCCAAGAAAGAACTCCAACTTGAACAAGAAGAAATGAAGAAGTTTCACCAAAACCAGTTTCTAATATTTTTGCAAGACGATCAAAATAAATTAATCACCAAAGATAAATAGAAGATCAAGAAAGTTGAGGAATTGGAGTAGAAGAGACTAAAAGATGATGTGGATTATCAGAGAAGACAATTCGAGGCAAAAGCTAAAAGGAAAGCTAAAGGAGTTGTGGCATTAAGAAAAGAAATTGGAAAAGAAGCAGCTGAGGCAGAGGCCAAAAGACTGTTCGAAGACGTTGAGGCCCATAATAGACAAAATGAAAGAGAAACAACTAAGGTAGATGAGAAATTGGAGCAGTAGAAACAAAATGAATTTAGTGAAACCCTAGACAGCCCATCGACTCCTAATCTGGGTATGGTGAAAATTTCTCCCCATGAATTTTAGGCCTAGCCCAAAGGAGAATTTTTTACAAGCATCTTCTACCCTCCATGCATTTGCAGGTTTGAAGGCTTCATTCATTCTTTAGGTTACCACTGCCTTAAGTGCATCTCGAACCAAAATCACCAAGATAGAGACATAGTTGAAAACACATAATGATAATATCTCTACAAAATTCCTAAAATCTATTGAGAAAAAGAAAAACTGCATAAGGAAGAAGTATAAAAAAATGTGCAAGTTGTAAGGGATGAGTTGACTTCAAAATTTGAAACGACCACCAGGGTTGTTGATAATATCAAGATAGAGGAACTCAACATAGCATCGCAAAACCAGAAGAATGAAATAAATGATAAATTTACTCAAAAGGCATAGTTAGAATGGGACACCCATTTGAAATAATTGGAATCTACAAAGATAAAGCTTTGTGAAGAAATAGAAAAGATCAAGATGGAACATGCAAAGGAGATATCTCATTTGAAAACTGAGCTAGATGAAATCAAATGGTATATTGAAAATCAAATCCTTCAAATCAAGGGATTAGAACAGGACAACAAAAATCTTAAAGAAGTCCTGCGGGCAAATACGGAAAAGACTCTGGCCTTAGAAACAATCAAGGCAAAGGCACTAGACCTCAACAAAAATATTAGGTTTTAGCGGAAATAATTATTGTGCCTTCTTAATGATATGCAGGCTGATTGGGATGACCAATTGAGACTTGAAGACCAAATAGCTGAAATTAGGGATCAGTGCCAAAAGGAAAATGATTACTTCAACGAGATCGTCTATTGGAAAGGAGTATACAAAAATCCCCCAGCTACATTGTCATGTTATTCTAGGAAAGAAAGGATAAAACACCAAGTATTATTTGATACTTGGAAGCATTTGTTAGAAGACGTTTATGTCACCCAAAAGACAACATCTAAATCATGTAAATGGATATGGAATAGATATTATGACCTCTTAGAGGAGTTTAGGATGCATTTGATGCCTCTGATTGATGAAGCAACACCTGCCAAAATTAGGATAGTTGAGGTGGAGAAGTAAAAGGAAACTAGCAAGGTGAACATTCAGAATTTAACTGAGTTAAATAAACAATATCTAGAAGAGTATATGTTGAGACCTATCAAGCTCATCACTATGGCTCGAGACTTTATCAAACTCACAACACAAGAATTGAAACAAGAAGTTTCCACCAAGGTTTGTGACAGTGAAATGGATATTGAAAGGATGCAGTTAGAGAAGTTATAGAATATCATATATAATTATTCACTCTAGAAGGAATATCGAGACCGGATGAAGATGTTGAAGAATCCATGATGATCCTGATTTTCATAACTACTCCACCTATCTCATCTTTTCTTTTTGTAATCCTAATAAGGAATTGAATGTGAAGAGTCACTTTTGTAAACCGTTTTTTTCTTATTATTTAATCTCAAGAATGTAAACAGCCACCGAATAGTTATAAAAGGGATGATTGTAAATGATAAAGGGATTTTGGACTCGGATTTTATCAGAACAATATTTCTACTGTATGTGAATTTGAACAAGAGACAATTTGAATATTTTGGTACAAATGTGTATGAATGAGATTATTTTGTTTATGCATATTTATTTCTATGGATGTGTGGATTTTAGTTTAATGAATTGTTTCTCGACTATTTTTTGTATGTCTACAATTTCCATTATTTTCATTTTAAGTGTAGCGACAATATAATGAGTTGGTGAATCAATTAGTTGTGGTTGACTCATTGTATTGTTATGTTTTTCTATTCCTTTCTTTTATGAATTATTTATGTGCAAGTAATATAATGTTTAACTACACTTATTTTTTATAGTTCTCTCATGATCGGGATAGGATAGAATAGAATATGAATGCATCGTAGGACAGTAATTAATCATTTTAATCTAGTTTAGTTATATACAATTGTAATTCATCTAAGAACATTATGTTCTCATATTCATATTTATATAATTAGTTTCGATCGGCAATCAGGCCAATATTTTGGTTGGAAACATTATTCCAAACGAGAGTAGGTATAATTGGGACCTACCATCGAGTGTTATCCCTTACTTTCTTGAGCTAGTATTTTTGGCCCGTCAACCAAAATGGCACTAGAAGGAGGGCCATCGAACTGAATGGTTGCAAAGAAATTTCAAATCCCTACCCATTCTACCCTGCTTGTTAGCACAATTCAACATGGTGATTCTCATCAACATCACATTGAGCATGCTTCACACCCCCCCATCATATTCCATGAACATGCCCACTCAAACTACCTCTCAAAATATTCATTCTCAGTCTGAACCTATATTTTCTTCACCACAACCCCATATCCTAACCATCCCATACATTGACACCATAGTTAGACAATCCCATGAATGCACTAAGTGTGTTTGGACCAGGCAATGGAGTAGGCAGACTGGTCATCTTCCCATCGACTATTCTTTACCCTACAGTTAGGAGAACCTACCCTGTGAGGACCCGTTCTTCTCCCACTCTTTCACTTACCAAGAAAACTCTAACGTTGGAACCCTAAAGTATCATATACCTTCAGCTCTTAATGACTTCACAGAATCCTCTGATTTTGAACTTGAATGTTTCCTACTCATTGGTGGTGGTAGTATTCCTCCCTCATCACCAAACTCCCCACCTCTCACACCAAGAGGTGAATCATAAGATAATTTTTAAGGGGAAGGAGAAGGGAACTTACATTTGGTCTTATATAATCCTCAAGTCATGGCTAGAAACAACCCAAACCCAAATCAACCTTATGAACCTTGGTTACTCCTAGACATTGCCGCCATACCTGGAGTACTCTCAAAGTGAGTATGAAGGAGAAGGGAAATTACATTTGGTATTATATAATCCTCAAGTCATGGCTAGAAACAACCCAAACCCAAATCAACCTATGAACCTTGGTTACTCCTAGACATTTCCGCCATACCTGGAGTAGTCCATCAAATTCCTAATCACCCTAAAAAGTTTTTCCCCAATTTTTTTCCAGAGAGGAAAGACTCAGTTGAGGACCATGTCAAGAAGTTATTATTGGATATAAGACTTCAAAACAGTCGGAATGAATATGTTGTATGTCGGTTATTCCATCATACATTTGAAAATAAAAACACCACTTGGTTCTACTCTTTAGATGAAGCCTCTATCACTAGCTGGAGAATATTTGAGGCTATTTTCCTTAAGAAGTTTAGGGAAGATAAAACGTCGGCTACTTTGGTCTTAGATATTTCAAGAATCAAAATGGATACCAATGAAAAATTTAAATATTTCAATCAACGGTTCATGTCCCTACTTAAAAGGATTCCAAATTTTTTTAAACTTGTTGAAGATGTTACATTTGAATTTTACACTTCATCCCTACCCATGTCTATTTCCATGTTTGTTAAAAATAATGAAAAAAGATACCTTGGAAGTGATCTTTCAAGAGGCTCTCAATATTTAAAATAATATGCTAAGCCTAAAAGGGAACCAACGGGGAAAATACTCCAAAGATAAAGTTAATACTAAAGCCAAATCCCCCATTACCAAATATTCGGAAGAAAAGAAAGATATGGAATCTATGGATATGGAATCCCTTCAAAGAATTGTCAAGAAATTATCTAATGAGTTGATTGATTTGAAGAAACACAATGGAGAAGGCTCTTCTAACACTAAGAATTTTTTTAAATTTCAATCTAAGAAAGATAAGATCACTCCTCCACTCAACAAAACAACTCCTTCAGCATTAGAAGGGATTAATATGGAAGATATTGTTCAAGTCCTACAACATTGGGCCACTGAAAATTTAACTGAATCTAATGATGAAGAAGAAGATGGAGAGGAACAATCAAAACAAACCCAAGAATCTGATGAATTAATTGAACAAGTTAATTCATTTTGGGACATTTCATATGGAGGAGAAGAAGAAGAATTAAAAGAAGTACATATGTCCTAGAATTTTTTGACCACTAGAAGCACAATCAAGAAGGATTCCACTGAAACTGCTACCCATTCTAAACCTCCTAAAAACACTCCCCACATCCAGAAGACATCAGATGTTTCTTCTAGAATAATTTTTCCTTCTAATGCTACCACCAAGACAGAATATGATTTCTTATAAGATCTGAAAAGAACTAAGGAAAATGTTTCTCTATTTCAACTTATGAATCTTCCTCAAATTCATGAGAATTTTATTAAAACAATTCAATGTAAGACTTCCAAAAACTCTAAGGAAATTAATGTGGGAGAAAATAAGGCAATAAGTAAACCTTCTCCATATGATGATGCCAGTGAACTTGAAATTCATGTAGTTGTAAACGCTTCCCTATCAGGGAAAAGGTCCAATTCCACCACCCCACTTTTCCTGATTACTTTTGAGAATTTTAACAGGAATGTACACAACTATATGATGGATTCTAGTTCTTCATCAAATGTAATGTCCTTTAAATTTTGTGAGAAACTAAACCCCAATCCTGAACAATATGATATTCAAATTATACATCTTGACAGAAACAAAGTTAACGTTATAGGGGAGATAAAAAATGCCCTGATTAGAATGTCTTCAAATCCTAAGATACATCAAACTATTGACATCGCAATCGTAGATATACATGATAGTTGTGGAATGATCTTGAGTAGAGACTACTCTGCTACACTTAAAGGGTACTTTGCCACAGACTGGTCACATCTTTATCTACCCTATAAAGGTAAGCCTAATCAGATCAGGATAGATAGAGGACAATACATGAAACATGTGACAAACCTGAATGAGCCAAATGAACTTGTAATGTTTAATCACTCTATTTTTGGTAATTATTCATGTGATTCATTTTTTGGAAATTACTGTGTTGAGACCTCATCCCATGCAGAATCAAACACACAAATTGAAATCCCTCATTGCACTCAGATTACCGAGCCCCACTATAATACAACTGATGTAAATAGTCATGACAATTTACAGTCTAACTTAATATTTAGAGATAAGTTAGAAGTTTTTTCAATGTACTAACAACACTAACATTGAAACAAAAGAAAATCCTAAGTCCATTCATAATCTAAAAAGAGACCCTAATATGTGTATTTTGTTTTTTGATTGGTCAAAATCTATTGAAGGTGTAGGTGTTAGTTGCATTCTAAAGGACCCAATTGGTAAGAAAGTCATGATAGCATGTAGGCTGGAATTCCAATGCAAAAATTATATTGTTGAATATGAAACCCTACTACAAGGATCAAAGAAAATGATTGACTTAGAAGACAATAATATAAAGTTATTTGGTGACTATGAGATAGTCATAAGGAGGGTAAGAAACAACAGACATTGTCTCTCCAATCACCTTAAACATTACCAGCATGAGGTATGGGAATTGATTAAGTCATTTGATGCATTCAATATCAGTCATGTTCCTCGCTCTTTAAATTATGATGTTGATTTATTAGCCAATGTATCTTCCAAGCTTATTCCTTCTGAGAAATTATTACCTGATACATTTTCCATGGAACTACTTTACATACCTTCGATACTAGATAATGTAACCAGTTGGAGTGTCTTTTAGATGAAATTTTTTTTATCAATTTCTTACACCTAGAAGACAGCTTCAAATACTCCATTATATAGGAAGATCATCACTATAGAGAAATCAATGCAGATGTTCTAGGCTCAATCAATCAATCAATAGAGAAAAACAAAACGAGCCTGATAAACAACATCCCCAAAAGTGTGATAAGAATGGAAAAACGCTATGACCTTCAAGACAAGTTTAAGAAGGTGACAAATTGTAAGACCAACAGCTCCTCAATGCAATTTGATGTGATTAATTTGGGATCTGAGAAAATTCCTCAAACCATTAACTTGGGAAACAAATTTTCCCCTAAAGAAAGACAAGCATTCATCAAGTTGTTTAAAAAATACAAAGACATATTTTCCTGGAAATGATGATCTCAAGATGTACGACACAAATATTATTCAACATGTTATTCTTATGAATCCACAAACCAAGCCTTTTCAGCAGAATCTGAGGAAGATGCACCCAATCTTAGAGCCACAAGTAAAATTTGACCTTAATAAGTTGTTATCTTCCAGAATAATCTTTCCAGTTAGGCACACATAGTGGATCTCAAATATTGTCTCTGTAAGGAATAAAAATGGAGACATAAGACTTTGTGTCGATTTCATAAATTTCAATAAATATTCAGAGGAAGACAATTATCCAGTGCATGCAATGGATCAAATTTTGCAATGTGTGTTTGGTTCTGAAATGCTCTCTCTTCTAGATGGTTTCATTGTTTACAACCAAGTTCGTGTTTCCCATTATGACAACCTGAAAACTACTTTTAGGACTAAATGGGGAACATATGCATACAAAAAAATGTCCTTCGTCCTAATCAACGTTGGGGTGAATTTTCAAAGAGAAATGGACATTTCCTTTAGAGGGATCATCGGGGACAATGTAGTAGTCTATCTAGATGATGTCACTATCTTCTCCAAAGACAAAAAAAGATCATATAGCCCATTTGAGAAGAGTATTCAATAGGTGCAGGAAATATGGCATATCTCTCAATCCCAAAAAATATGTTTCCACAGTTGATGAAGGTAGAATTTTGGGATTCATTATTTCCAAACATGGTATGAGAATTGAGCCTGAAAGGACATAAACAACTGCTAAAATTCCTCAGCTCATAAAAAATAATCGATGTAGTGTTTTCTTGGGAAGATTAATTTTGTGAGGAGGTTTGTCCCATGCTTCTCTGAAATGGCGATACCTCTACAGGATATGATAAAAAGGAATGTAGAGTTTAAATGGAGATTCAAATAAAAGGAGTCTTTTGACATAATCAAAGAATAAATAGTATAGGCTTTGACATTGTTAAGTCCATAATTTAGTCGAGGTTTTATACTCTACACATTTTCCCCAGACATCACATTTGCAGTTGTTCTAACTCAGAAAACCCAAGAAGGGGATGAATTTCATGTCGCCTTTATGAGTTCAGGATTACAAGGAACATAATTGGTCTACCTTGAAGTAGATAAGAAATATTTTTATGTGTTTAAAGTTGTAAATCACTTCATACCTTACCTGATCAAGTAGAAAACCAAGGTAATTGTACCCTACCCTGCTGTAAGAAATTTTTTGATACAAATAACTTGGGGGAGAAAATAGCTAACTAGACAACAACCTTACAAGAATATGACCTTGAAATTAATGCTGCAAAAATCATCAGAGGTCAGGAGTTATGCAAACTAGTTGTTGAATCATTAGTTTTTGACAATGTTAAATATGTTTCTTCCTCGAAATTGACTGAATATGCTCTTGATAAGAATATCAAAATTAATTATTCAAAAAATTACTATCCTCAAGGGAACGGGCTAGTAGATTCCACTAATAAAAACTTGATCAAAATCCTAAAAAGAATTGTGACAGAACATCAGATAAATTTCCATTTATCCCTCTCCAATGCTTTATGGGATGACAAGGTAAAAATCAAAACTTTTCTATGGAATTCTCCTTTATTTTTTGTGCACATACAAGAAGCCACTCTACCAACTCACACTTTCATCCCTTCCCTACAATAATCTTTGTTTGTACATGATGAAGAGTGTCTCGTCATGCAACAGACATTGAAAATGATCTTTCAATGAGAGGAAGAAAGGGAAAAATCCAAAAAAAAACTAATGTAACATCAAGAATTGGTTAAAATATGGTTTGACGGAAATTCATTGGGTAACAAATATTTTCGAGAAGGTGACCTAGTGCTTAAATGAGATAAATCAAATGAAATGAAAGGAAAACACACAAAATTCCAAAAAATATGGTTAGGCCCTTACCATATATATGAGAAGATTGGAGGAAATCCATGTCAGTGGACAATTGCTCAAAAGATTCTTCTCCTAATCACCTCTGGTGATGTAGTTTTGTACATAATAGGTTTTTTCTGATTTTTTCTTTTCTCCTTTTGCAGTTTCCTCTTCAGTCAATCTTTTCCTTGTTTTGTCTTTCTTGTTTTTTATTGAACTTTTATTTTTGTCCTTTTTCAGTTCATAATAAATATATGTTCATTGCAATTGATCAATCAATCACTTCTATGACAAAAACCCAAGACTACTTTAAAAAGATAATGCATTTCCTTGTGAAAATGCCTTTTTCATGTTGAAGCAATCAGGTTACCTTGTGATCGATACGTTTTTAGATGATTGTTGATTGTATAGAAAGAAGTGACTTGTTTACATGTTCCAATGAGAAACTTCAGACCAGTAAGCTTAGCAATTTTAGGCAGTTGATGACAGTTATCCTTAACTGTGTGATCACTCTCATACTATGCCAAATTTAACCACAAATTCAGGGAGAGTCCTAACTTCATATGTCTTCTGCATAATTCCACTTTCTGAAACACCCTGAAAATCAAAATTCATTTGTGACTTATGTGGGTGGAACCATGAAGATAAATCATTGGTTGATACTAGCATATCAAAGTAATTCTCATATCACCTTGCTTCCTACTCACCCCTGTTGCAAAAAAAATACATAAATCACATATCTAAAAGGGTGAATGCTAAAGCAAAATCATCAGAAAGTTGAAAGAACTATTATCAGTGTGGGAAGTACAAGTAGACTCGTCAGGGCTATGGATGCTTGCTGGAAGTGGGGCCATGCTTGTATGATATTAAGGAAAATTCATTAGGCCTATGGATGTTCGTTGGAAATGAATAAATGTTGAGAAAAGAGAGGTGAGGAACACACTTCAGTCTATAAACAGTCAGAAAACACTCGTCTATGTTGTCTCTCCCTGTAAGATCCTTATGTATACAAGAAATGAAAGAAGTATAATTTATTTCTCACAGTAATTATGCAGGAGATCATATGAAATCGATCACCATTTTTTATTATTATCTTGCTAGATGATGTGGGATCCATAATCTATACAGTGTTAAAACTGCTTAAAATCCATGAAAAATGTAATGACGTGTTTGAGTTGATTTTTGGAGTCAGATATAACTGGTCCTTCCCAGTAAGTCCCCATTTTTTGTGACTCCCCCACAATAACCCATTTAAAATATCTCATTCAAAAAATATTTTAAGTCGGTTCCCCCCTATACTATAAAAATTCTACAAGGTATTATATTACTACGTGCTTGGAATGGTATTCGCATAGGGAAATTGTTCCTTTTGTTCATACAGTCCGAAAGTCTTCTCTTTTTACTGCTATCTCGTTTTGAAGTTGAGTTATCACTCTCCTTACTACACTTATCATTTCTTTATCAACATTCAGAGTCTTTTTTGGATTAATATCAACACCCATTCTTACTATTTTTTGTATCTGAGTAATATTTCTCGTGATCAACTTCCAACTCCGATGAACACAGTATGATGGCCCATGTTTACAACTTACTCTGCTATTGATTAATATGTCGATCGAACATTGGCGAAGAGATAAACATGTGAATATTGAAACATATCCTTACATGATGACAACTTTATGACATGGTCGATGTCAATTGGTTCACGATGTGTAAAACAAATATTTAGTTGTGTGTTTATTATTCTTTTTCTCGATATAGCACTTTTTTCTGAGGAAGGGAATATTCTTCGATACCCTTATCGGATCCATGAAACTTCCCCAATCTTTTGAACGATGATTGATTGGATCAGACTACACTCCCCTAACCTTTTTCGAACTTTGACCTTCAACACTAAATTCAATATAAGAAAGGGAATATTCTTCAACGCTCTTATATCGAAGTGTAAGTAAAAGGGTCAATTGTTTCGCTCCAAAAGAAACAACTACGAAAGAATTATAGATAACCATTCGCACTCCCAATATTTCGGCATGAAATTCGATATTAAAAGGGAATATTCTTCGATGCTTTGGCATTGGAGTGTGAATACAACATTAAACTTTTTCACTCTGAAAGAAATGACTATGAAGGTTCATATAACCATCTGCTCCCTTAACCTTTTGGTACGTAAATCAAAGCCAACAATGGAATATTCTTCGATAGCTCTATTCTGAGCACAAATTACTTTTTCAACGTTCATCCTCCAATGGCAACGGCTTTGAAGACCATAGTTTCAAATTTTTTCCCCTTTTCACTCTGATACACGAATTTGGACAATCTGGGCTTTCTAATCACATTAATGGCGCAATGATGCTCTAGTTTTGAACTGGACATACTACGCAAATCATTCAATTTGTGTGTTAGGGTAATTAAATGCCTATATTATCACCCTTAAACCATCATTGAGATCATGTGTGTTCATTATATGCTAAGTAGTCTCTCTCTTTTGCATTGGTCAGCTCTATAACACCCTCAAAGCATCATTTTTGTTATAATTAGAGGTTTCTTGATACTTTGAATTACGTTATTGAATTATTTTTTGTTATTCAGACAACTGATGATTTATCTATTAATTGTAGGATATAAAGAACTAGCTATGGCGAGTCAAATGACCTGAAGATCTAGGAATTCGGTGCCTTCTACTTCAACTTTTGCGCCTAAAATTTCTTCCCTCCAGGTAGAGGTTTTAGTGATTGATACGACCTATCAAACCGAAGAAGATATTTCCTTGAGATATGACGATATACATAGGATCTTCAATACTAGAGACTTTCCTCTTGAATATGAAGACCTCAAAGTGTATCAGAACATCCAGAAGAGTGAAATTTACCAGGTAGTTGCACAGCCTGTATTATTCCCTTACAATGAAGCATCCCATTGGTTCTTTAAGAAGTTTGACCCTAGCACTACCACCTTATGAATAAATCCATATGAAATATAGCATCCTTGCATATTGAATACATCAGTACAAGATATCACCTTCTTGGACTTGTGTTCTCCCTCAATGAGCCATTCCTAAAGGGGTTTGCTCAAAATAACAAAGGCCCAACCAAGTTAATAAAGAATTGGTGGTTAGATGAAGACGGAATTTTCAAGCAAGGGAAAAGTCTTATCCCTACATAAGAGTTCAAGGCATCATAAAAAAGGTTGATAGCGATGTTGAATCGGTTATATGGCGAAGAGAAATGCACACATTTTCAGACATATTGGTTACCTATGGCCCATACCATTGTGAAGATTGGACAAGTGTTCAACTGGGTAGAGATATTGACTTTCAACATGCCTCAATTTGAAAAAAGTACTAGGTATGAAAAAGCCTTGTTTCTACATGTCATATTATTTAATTGATGTCATTTGTTCCTCAATTCCATTTCCCAACCTTGGATGGAATTGGGACCAAGATCAACCCCTATATATGTGTATTGTTTCGAGCCTTGGAACATAAACTATAAGAGGTATATATATGACATTTGTGATCATTTCCTCTCCCCTCTTTACA
>SNQJ01S0175065.1:7489-20152 GCA_010110895.2 Picea sitchensis | reverse complement strand
TTTATGTCCCTACGCATTTCTTCACCTTCATCAAGAGTCCAAGTAGGATTTTATGGAGGCTTATTTGGTGTAGAAGTTCCCTTTTTGGGTGGCATGTTGGCCAAGTATCACTTTTGAACCTTGATTTTGAGGTGGTTCTACTATAAAATATTTCTTCTATTGCATATCCCAATTTTAGGACCTTATGGGTATGAAACTTTGTTTTATGTAGTTCTATGATATTTCTTCTCTGAAATGCCACAGGTCGGATCAAAATTGGATGTGCCAAGTGAAATTTATGGTAACTTCCCCACAACTTGCCAATTTTTGGCCTTTCCAGGAGATCTCACTTGTATAGCATGCCCCACACAAAATAATTGATATAAAATTATGAAACTCGTACCAAAAATACTACAGACTATCCATGATCCAATGAAACCATTCCCACTCAATTTGGATACTCTAGGAAGAAGTTATGATTGTTTTACCTGGAACACCTTCTTGAGACTAGTCAATAGGACTAGTCAGATACCTATCTTACACAGTGTGTATATACAAATTTAAGATGACCCAGAAGATGAATATTTTACCACAGATACCTTACTACTTTCTATGAATATCCCCTGGATTTCAGGGTCTGAAACATTATAGAAAATATTTTATAGTGAAAATTCCGCAATGACTCAATTCAGGATGATTCCAAAACCCTATCTTGTACAAGATGTATCTATGAAAGTATAAGTTCTCAAGAGATGAAATTGGAACCCAACGTACCTTGATCCATATACTAAATATCCTCCAAGCCATTCCTTCTGAAATAATGTCGAAAACAAATTATAGCAAAAATTCCAAGGTGTCTCAGATGTAGCAGCGAAACCCCAAGACCTTGAGCTCTGATACCATATGTTAAGAACCAAATATCAATATAACATAGAAAAACCTCAGAAAAAGTACTCAATGCCTTGAAAAAGAGATAATTTTAGATAATAAGCCTCTTCGAGGTGGAAACCTCCTTTTACCCCACTTAATTGTTCAAGTGCAATATGATTCAAAATGAAAATGTCTCCTTGTTATATATAGGAGACTAGGAGGTATAATTAGAACTAATGGCCTAAAGCTGACATAAATAAAATAACATTACTAATATAATATGCCCCAATTAAGGGGTAATGAGCCAATATTAGGGCTTAACGCACTCCAAGACAAAGCACATTCCAATAAAGTATCAATTTCTATGGAAGCATGTTGAAGAGAAGAACATCAGAGTTGAATATGTGGGCACAAAAGAACAAGTGGCAGACATATTTACAAAATCGCTTCGATGGGAACCCTTTGAGTATCTTCGCCAGAGACTCAGAGTAATTTCTACTCCAAAATGAATTATTTTGAATGCTTATATTATATGTCTTAGAGTTACACAAGGAAGCACCATAAAGAGGAAAATTTAGGTTGGGACATCAGTTTAAGGAAGAGTTCAGTCAAGGGGAGTATCCCCAAGGACAGTTCAATCAAGGGGAGAAGCCCCATATGGAAATATACATTTTCCATTGATGAAAAAGTGGGAGAGATTTATCATATGCAAAGGTAAATGCTTGGATAAAGAGCAGAGAGGCGTGGTATGTGGAACGTCACATAAATCCTCACATGATCTGGATTTTATGAGTAGAACGAAATGATTACAGATTATTAATAGGTTCTTAACAAAAAATAACATAGATACATTAAAACTAGTTTTCTATTCAATAAGGAAATAAGATGAAACTGTAAAATCTAGTGGAAACAAGCTTACTGGAATGGTGGTGGCTTATCTCTGAGAAGAGATGTGATGACTATGCTCATTCACAAGAAGATGATTACAATGAGGCTTTGAAGGAATTTTTACAATAAACAGGAATTCAAAAACCCTAGACATCCAAAAACATAACCCTAGGAGATGAAGCGCCAAAAGTCATGTGGGCCCCATCTGGGTAAGTTAGTACATCAACTTCTCGGGGTCGTAACTTTTGCATACGATCTTCATTTTAGGCGTATGATAGCCCGTTGGAAAGGTATCATCAAGGAGATTCGTTTTGGGGGCTCAATAATTTCTTCATAAATCATTTAGAATATCGATCCTGAAAAACTTTCATTTAGGCCCTCAAAATGGCCCTAGAAGTTAAAACTGCTAAAAATAGTAAATTGCCAAAATTGTCAGAAAATGGTTTTGAGCCAGTTGGAAAAGGTGGGTGGCCACCGATATCAACCTAGATCAATAATCCCCCATTATTAAGAAATGGATCGATTGTGTTGAGTTCCCCCTTCAGATGAGGAAATTTCTGTTGAATTTGGCCCTGGGTGAGCCACTTGCCTTGGTGTAGGAGCTGCCCTACTTTGATGACTCGATAAAGCTGGATCCTTTGATGTCGAGTGCCCTTGATATGTGTGTCCACAATATAATCATTGGATTCCTATTGTATGCAGTCGGGGTTGAGATCTGTTGGTTTCAGCTGCTCTGCTACGTCTGAGGTGTCCAATAATGGTGGGAAATAAGGGCGAAGGATATCCACATTGAACACTGGGTGCAGGACAAGGAAAGGAGGAATGTTGAGATCAAAATAATTATCCCCCATGGCCTTGGTGATGGTGTATGACCCATAACGAAGTGGGATAATCTTCTGATGGGGTCCTGTAAGGCATTTTTTCTGCAAGTTCAACCAAACTTTGTCACCCACCTGAAAATTATGTGGCACCTAATGTTGATCATGGCACTGCTTGTACTTTTCATTGGACTTCTATAGGATATCCTGAACCTGTTGACAGATGTGTTGGATCCTCTTAATGAACTGGGTGGCTTTGTCAGCTTCAATTGGTGCAGGAGATGAGTCGGTCGAGGTCACCACAAGGGGAAGTGCAACATCTATGGGACCCAATGGTTGGAATCCCAACCCCACTTGAAAGGGGTTGTGGCCAGTTGAGCTATGCAGGGCTCAGTTGTAGCTATGTTGGACATAGGGGAGGATCTCATCCCATGTGCGAGGGTGCTTTGAATTATACATGTGAAGGATATGCACAATCATTTTATTTACAACCTTGGTTTGGCCATCTTTTTGGGGGTGAAAGGCCATGGATTTGGTGAGCTTGGTGTCCAGCAGTGACCAAAGGCTTGACCAAAATGTGTTGAGAAATCAACTATCCTGATCTGAGACAATGGTTTGTGGGATTCCAAAATGTACCCAGACTTGTTCAAAGAAGAGCTTGGCAGTGGCCTCTGATGTGATGTTCTTCTTGCATGCAACCAGAATCACCATCTTATAAAAGCGATCAACAACCACAAAAACATAGTCATTTCCCCACTTGGTGGATGGGAGGCCTGACATGTAGTCCATTGATATGGATTCCCATGGACATTCAGGAGTAGGAAGAGGGGTTTACAAGCCCTATTTCTTAGTGGTCAGTTTGGCAATATCGTAGGCAGTCCAGGACCTGATATACTTGCTGACATCATGTCAAAGTTTCAGCCCATAGAAATGTTTTTGTAGCATTGCCACTGTCTTTTAGATACCAAAGTGTCCTGCCACCCGAGTGTAGTGGGATTTCCAAATCAACTTCACTCACTCTCTTGCTGGAACATATATATGGCCTAAACGACACAACAACCCATCCTAAAGCTGGAAATTATCAACAATTGCGTTCACACCCAACATTTGGTAGGTGGTGGTGAAGTCTGGGTATATCTCATAGAGTTGGGGCCATCTGGAGGTATCATGGATGCATGAGTATAACACCGTGGTGATTTTCATGACTGGCAGTTTGTTGAGGCAATCAACGACGTGATTGGTGCTTCCTATTTTATACTTGATGTTAAGGTGGAATTGTTGCAAGTATGTGGACCAATTTTGATGGCGATCATTCTTCAATTTTCCTTGTGTCTGCATGAACTGTAGTGGCTTATGATTAGTGTGGATGACTGTCTCCTTCCCAAGAATGTAATGTCTCCACTAGTGGCAGGCTTGCACAATGGAGTACATTTATTTTTTGTAATTAGGGTACTTACAGACAACATTTGATAGTGTCTCACTATGATAGGCCACAGGGTGGTCGTGCTAAGTGAGAACGACGCCCACCGCATAGTCTGAAGCATCTGTCTCGATCTCAAAGGGTTTTTGTAGGTCTGGTAGTGAAAGTACTGGGGATGAGCATAAGCGCTACTTCAAATCGTCGAACACTTGTTGTTGGGACCAACCCCACACAAATTTCACCTTACCACCACCCCTGGTTATTTGGCTGAGGGCCCATGCAATATGGGAGAATCTCAACACAAACATGTGGTACAAATTGGCAAGGCCCAAGAAGCTCTGAAGTTTAGTGACTGTGGTTGGGGATGGCCAGTCACAGATGAATTGGATCTTGGTTGAATCCATATGTACACCATGCTGATCAATTATGTAGCCTAGGTAATGGACCATGTCCATGCCGAAGGAGCATTTTTCCTAGTTGGCATATAGCTTGTGTTGCCGCAGGGTGTGCAAAACCTGTTGAATATGTTGCAATTGTTCGGCCCAAGTCTTGTTGTAAATGGGAATGTCATCTAGATACACCACTACAAATGTATTGGTGAATGGTCATAGGATATCGTCCATCATCCTCATGAAAGTGGCTGGAACATTTGTCAAACCAAAGGGCATAACCAACCATTCAAAAAGACCTTCTTTTGAATTGAAGGCAGTTTTCCATACATCTGTCTATTCTATTGGGACCTGGTGGTAGCCAGACTTCAGATCAATATTACTGAAGTATTTATCCTCTGTGAGTTGGTCAAGGAGGTCGTCGATTCGGGGAATCGAGTATCAGTTTCTGACTATGATTTTATTCAGAGCCTAGTAATCAATGCAGAGTCGCTAGGTTCCATCTTTCTTCTGTACCAGCACGATTGGGCTCCCGCAACGTGATGAGATGGAATGGATCTGTCCCTTATGGAGTATTTTTTGGATCTATCACTTGATCTCCTCATTATCTAATAGAGAGCGGTGATAGACTAGCCCATTGGGTAGCGATGCGTCAAGGGTGAGATCGATGGGGTGCTTGACATGGAAGTGCAGAGGTACCCCGGTGAGTGAGGAGAAGATATCTGAGCATTCTTCCATGACCTTATCTACTTTCTTCTGCTATGTGGAGAGATCGGTTCCAGAGACCCTATATGTGGCTGTGATCTTTCGCTTATTCTGGGAGAGAATCACGAAGAAGACAAACTTCCCCATCTGAGAGATGACCTTCCTGCATTGCTTAGTAGAGATCAAGGAAATAGCACTAGGTGGGACTACCTCGGGTATCCTATACAATTTCCTTTTCAAGGTAATAATAACACTATGAGGCCTAGACTCATATACAACATGATGTTTCCATAAATAAGGCTGGCCCAAAAGAACATCAAAAACTTCGAGAGGAGCAACTTCACACAATACCTCATCTTTAAAGGGCTTGATGCCGTATGAAAATCGACACTATTGGCTGATGTGGAGATCGCTTCCTTAGAGGAGCCATCCAATGGTGTAGGGTTTTGGGAGCAATGTTGTCAGCAGGGCCAACTACTTGACGACCTCTACTGATATGAGGTTATTTCTGGCTACCACTATCCACTATGAAGTGCAGCAGGGTGACTTTTACCCACATCTGTGAATGGAAGAGGTATTCTCCTTCTTTTGGCTCGTCTGGTTCACTAGGCTGGAGCTTGGTGGTAGAAATCATGGCATTGGTTTCCGTGTCAATGATCCATCTTCCCCTTTCTGGTTTTTTCTTAGAGTTTGAACCCACATTTGATTCAGAGGCTTTCACTTCGGCCACCAGCGACGACTTTGAGCAGTAGTCAGCATTGTTATGCCAAGGGCTCTTATGGAAGTCACACCACTTCCTGGTATCTTTCTTTGTCTTTCTGGTCGGCGGTGTCCTTCTTTTCTTATGGTTTGGACTGGTTGTCCTAATACTGTCCATGTTTTCTCTGTCCTTTTCTTTGTGGGTTGGGGCCGTCCTTTCCTGGATTTTTTTGTGAGGGGTTCCCAGGCCCAAATTGTCATGTCTTTTGTTTGAGCTTCTTCTCAATTTTGACGACATATCGGTAGGTCACGCCCAAGGATGAGATGTCCAAAAATTCCATTTCAATCTGGATGTATCTATGTAGAGCACCGCAATATTTGAGCATGATATGTCGCTCCAAATATTTGATACCTAGCTTGGTGTGCAAGGTATGAAAGATATTTGTGAAATCTGGCACCGCTTGGTCTCTTTCTTGCCGCAGTGTGGTCCATTTGGTATACAAGTTGTCATAACTTCTGACAGGGTAGTATTTTTTATTAATAGCATCCCCGAAGGATTCCCAGGTGGTTGTGACTGTAAATAATGAGGGTTCCTATGTTTCCTTTTACTCACGGAAAGTTTCCCACCAATCTTTGACATGGGGAACGACTTTGAGGAGCGTGAAAGTAATCCTTTCTCTATTCAAAAAGTTATGGACATAAAAATACTCTTCTAGTATATTCAACCACTTGTCTACAACATATGCACCTATCTGACCTTCAAATATAGGAATATCAAAGTTTATTTTTACCTTGAAGGGGGTGGCGCCTCCTCTCGAAGAATATGCGTCACCTGTTGGTAGCCACCGAAGCATTTGCGCGAAACTATCCATCATATCGTTCTTTTGTTGCATGAGGGCTTCCTCAATCAATAGTTTGAAAGGATCTCCTATCCCGTCATATTTATTTTCTCTTTCCATGAGAGGTCACTTGGGCATGGGAGAGAATTTTTCCTCAAGAGAAACAAGCTCGAGACCCAACTCTTTGTACTCTGACCTTGTTGGGGACATGCATTAAGATGACAAGGAGCAGACGACTCTGATACCACTGATCCATATTTTATGAGAATAATGAAATGAATACATATTATTAACAGGTTCTTAACACAAAATAATAGCGATACAGTAAAACTTGCTTTCTATTCAATAAGGAAATAAGTTGAAACTGTAAAATGCAGCGGAAACAAGCTTGTTGGAATGGTGGCAACTTATCTCTGAGAAGAGATGTGACGGATGCACTCATTCGCAAGAAGATGATTAAAATGAGGCTCTGAAGGAATTTTTACAATGAAAAGGAATTCCAAAAACCCTAGACATCCAAAAACCTAACCCTAGGAGATGAAGCGCCAAAAGTCATGTGGGCCCCGTCTAGGTAAGTTAGTACATCAACTTCCTGGGGTCGTAACGTTTGCATACGTTCTCCATTTTAGGTGTATGATATATAGTTGGAAAGGTATCATCAAGGAGATTGATTTTAGGGTCTCAATCATGCCTTCAACTATTATTCAAAAGCTCGATCTTGAAAAACCTTCATTTAGGCCCTCAAAATGGCCCTGGAAGTTAAAACTACTAAAAATAGTAAATTTCCAAAATCGTCAGAAAATTGTTTTGAGCTAGCTGGAAAAGGTGGGTGGCCACCGATATCCACCTATATCATCACGGTTAGAGAGTTATGGCCATGCGAAGTTGGAGAACCCTCATGAGTCATCCAGAAGCCCCAAAAGGTCAAAGTAGTCAAAGTGGTTGCAAAGAAGAAATTATTCAAATAATAAAGTGAAGTGATGAGTGTACTATAAGTCAAAGTGGATACAAAAGAAATTATTTAAATAATAAAGTTAATGGAGAAATTACTAAGTGGACAAGTTGTTAGAAGTGGGTTAACCCTAAAATAAGGAAAGTGGTTTGAGAAATTTTAGAAGGTAAATAATAAAGTGAAGTGATGAGCGTACTATAAGTCAAAGTGGATACAAAATAAACTATTTAAATAATAAATTTAATGGAGAAAATACTAAGTGGACAAGTTGTTAGAAGTGGGTTAGCCCTAAAATAAGGAAAGTGGTTTAAGATGGTTAGAAGGTAACCCCTTGAGGAAGCTACATAAAAGTATAAGTAAGAGGCAAGGGTCTTTCATTTAATAACACTTGAGCATAGTGAATATATACAAGTGATTGAGGTAACAAAAGGATATCTAAAGTCAATATCATAGGGAAGGTGAAGTACAAAAGGCTTAAATTCAAGGGAGGATAAATTATTTTGATGATGCTTTCTCAGGTATGTTATTTACAGGTCATCTCGCCATTTTCACAATAACATTTTTTATAGAATGATTTAGAATGCAAAATATTGAGTTCGTTGAGGAAACATATCCAAGTAACTGTGATAACAATTTGATCTCGTGGGTCGTTATATTTTTGGAGTTACACTCCATGGAAAATAGGGTTTGTGTCTAGTCCTGAAACTAGTCTAAAACAAGTGTTTCGTGAAAAAACGTCATAACATCTTCATAACAGATCCAAATTAAGTAATACCAAATGTATTCGTTCGAGTATATTCTATAGTAATCTTTGTACCATTTTCATATCCATACAACAAATATTCTATGCGGGGCACACTATACAAGTTCTCTCTCTAGACTAAGCCATAATTCAACAAGGTATGCCATTTTTGCTATAACTACTTTTCTGAGAGGTTCCAAGTAGTGAAGTCTGGAGGAATTGCATAAAATACAGTGAAGAACATTGTGTACTATTTTCATATATTTATTCATTACAGGTACATAGTTATGATTATTGCAAGTTAGGGTTGTTGACTAATCCAAAAACTAGTCATGTGAGACTAAAGTAAAATTTGATGAAAATGGTAGTCTCTTATTAAGGAATGTTTGTAGGTATGTGATCATATACACCAGGTCTGTTATAGAGTTATAAATCAGTTTTGGATGATGAAATTGATGAGGAAATTTGGTTGAGGTACATGTTTGGTACATGGTTGAGACAATTAGTTGATGAGTTGGCACATACATGAGGTGTATAGTTGATACATCTTGATGAGTCATAGTTGATTAGTAGTTTATGCATGATTGGTACATAATTGGTACATTGTTGAGGGAACTTGTAAGTATTATTGTTGACACATGGTTTATGGATGATGTAGCATGCTTGTCTTGGTATATTATTAGAAACACATATTGATCTTGGTGATGATTATGAGTTGTTGTGTTATGCTTGGTTGATGCACATCTTTGTGATATTGTGAATTTGGTTGAGAGTTGTCTTGGTGATTGATACTGGTGAGTAGATCTGATTTGGTTCATAACATTGATGAGACGGGTTGTAGTGATAGGTTGTTTGGAAAGGTTGATGTGACAGGTTATATGTACATGTTTGGTGTATGGTTGATGCACTTGTTTATGGTACAGTTTGAGGTATAGGTTGATGCATGGTACATGTTGCCACAGGTTATTGGTATAGGTTGTTTACAGGTTATTTGTACAGGTTGATTAAAGGTTGCTTGGTACAGTTTGTTTGGTGCAGGTTGATTGGTACATGTTTACAACAATATATCTCACAGTGATAGTGTGGCAATGGTTCCATCATTCTACTTATATTTCAGGGTGGTTGGACAGGGCAAGGACAGGTGGTTGTAGCCACCTTTCGGTTGTAGCCAGAGAACATAGGGGTTTGTAGCCTCCTTTTGGTTGTATCCAAATAATTGGGGAAATGGAGATTCCCTCAGGTTTTAGCCTGAGAAACTAGGGGGTTGGAGCCTCCTTTCAGTTGAAGTTGGAAGACAAAGGCAGTTGGTGCTTCCAATGAATGTAATTCTTAAAGAAATATAAGAAAAAGAATTATGTTGTTTTCTCTCGCTTTGGGTTTCCACGTAAAAACACTGGTGTATTGTGTATGTGTATGATTTCTCATGTGTTCATTGTTTATTTACTCTGCAACTATTGGATGATAGTTCTACATTGATATAACACTTGCATTTTATGGTTAAAAGGATTTAATTTCTCTATTACTGACTCACCCCCCCTCTCAGTAATCCAACAGAACCTTACATGGAAACAAACTTATATGAATCAATTACTATTAAAATCAAGTAATAGAAGCTTAATATAATATGTTTCAAATTCAAGGTGGCATATGTTAACTTCAAAGGTCATATTAGTTGGCAACAATCATTGAAAAATAAGTTTTATCATAACCTAAATTCTATTATTTCATATGCCATATGCATCTACTAAAGGAATGACTTGCATATTATTGATGATTAGATTTATTTTATTACATCCATGAAAAAAAGATATGCTCGATATTGTGGATTTCTAAAACTGGTCACTATACCAAAAGCCATTATATTCAAAGTTATTGGAATTTATTTTCAACCAAACAACACAAAGTTTATGCTTTAAACTATTGTTGTTTAGAATTGTTATTTTTTATATGTTGGAAAGACTTTTTATTATTGTACTTAGATTTACAGTACTCATCTTTTATGTACATCCATGCAAAAAATATCTAGATATTGCATCATCATTCTCGAGGCTTAAGAATGAAGAATTCATTTGGGAAATTTGAGATCCTTTCAACTTAATATCATTGAAAATGCTTCCTATACTAGAAGGAATCTTATTTTCAGTCTTTTGAATGGAATTTGAACCAAAAAACACAAAGCTTGTGCTTTAAACTATGGTTGCCTTTGATTTTTCTTTTTATGTGTTGGACATAATTTTTTTATTACCATATCTGAATTTACAAGAATCGCATTTTGGGAGAGACTGTGGAAAGAAGCTGAGGAGAAAAATATATTTTTATTAATGTGATACTGGTTGAATAATTAATTATACAAAATAATATTACTTACATAATGTTTTTATAAATAAAAGATATATAATTTATTCGTAAAAGTTAAATTCTAATTTTGAAGTAGTATAAAGAGAGAAATATCTGTATTTATTTCATAAATAAATAAATATATGGTTAGATATATCGTACACTATAAAGATATTAATCTCTATACTTATTTTGTAAACAAATAATTCTATGGTTCAAATCTATTGTGCACGGGAAACTTGTGCATTGGTTATCAATGAGCCACCCCCTCACAATTTCATCAAATGGTCTAAATAGAGGAACACATGTTGGCTTGTGGTAATTGCGAGAACCCCTCTACATTGGGATTATAAATAGGAGATATCCCCCCACAAATAACACTTTTCACCTTTTAAATTTCAATACATTGATGTTTGAGAAAATATTTAAAACCACAGTTTAAATAATATTTATTGAAATAAGAAGTGTTAAATGCACACCACCATCATGACACTTTAAATCATGACCGTGGATTGCATCGAACCTGGGATATCGTGAAATCCATTGGGAAATGGTGCCCCAGATCCCCAACATCTGATATCCTGATATCATTGTACCAACCTATCCCCTCGGGTGCATTGTTTATGTGAATGCAAAGAAGTAACTCGATGGCTCAAGATCCCGACATCCCGATAATTGTGAAATTATTAAGTCAATGTTTTTTAAATGATATGTGAATCAATTTAAAAGGTAAAATATGTTTTTTGAGGCATCAAACTGTAATTAGACCACCAAGGCATTGATTACATGGATCTCGTAAGCAATAAATATTTGCACATTAGCCTCATTGGCAATTGTAAACTCAAAAAAAACAAGTGTTATTTTAAATAGTTTCTACTCGTAAGCTATTTTGGTTTTGATTGTACTTGTGTTGCATTGGCTTTGATCAATAGAGAACGAATATGTGTAATACTTGGCATTAAATTATTTTTTGACAATATGCCCATGTAGAAACTTGCATTGCAAGTTAGTATGTACTCAAAATTGGAACAATGTATTTATGGATGCTAAGTCATTTTTGTTTCTATTGGTAATATCTTGTAGTTTCTACGTTGAACAGTTAATGAACTTGTATGTTTATGGCTTGTCATCTTGTTCAATCTTTTTTGACAATATGGCCAAATAGAATCTTCTATTGCAATTTGTTTTCTACTATAATTTCATACAATGTGTTCATTACAAAATTTTGTTGGACATGTTCTGATCAACAGTTAGGAAACAAGAAACAATTATAATGTTCGTATCAATGCCATATTTTCATTCTCTCACAAAGGACAAACTGTCATTTTCCTAAGCAAAAACTGCAAATAAACATGCCCATGAACATTTGTTTCAATGGAATAGTTATACCAATATTGAAGGTGTTGATTAAGGTTGGTTGTCATTGATGTCAACCCTTGAAGAAAGCCCCATAGAAAAAAGGTTGGGTAATGGACCCAAGATTATTTGATGTACATATGACTCATTATTTTATTTTCATGGTTGATAATAAGTAGAAATGGATGAAATCCAAAGTGGTCCCCTTATGGTGAAATCCCTCATGGGAAGACGCAGTGCGGATTGAGTTATCCTAGAAGTATGGTTAGAGAACCCATGATTATTTGTGGAATAATGAGATGAACTCCAGTGAATTTGTCAATAAAACTATCCTATATGGATAGTGCATGTTATTCCATTTCCTATGGTATGTGGAACATCACATAACTCCTCACAGTTACAGAGCTATGGCCATGAGAAGTTGGAGAACCTAGGTTTGGGTAATGGACCCAAGTTTGTTTGATGGATAATGGTATGTGTTTTGATATATTTTCAGGTAATAATATTATATATGGATAGTACATGTCATTCCATTTCTGGTAGTATGTGGAACGTCACATAACTCCTCACGGTTTGAGAGTTATGGCCTCACAAAGTTGGAGGACCCTCATATGTCATCTAGAAGCCCCAAAAGGTCAAAGTAGTCAAAGTGGTTTAAGAGATTTTAAA
>SNQJ01S0175064.1:17729-30975 GCA_010110895.2 Picea sitchensis | reverse complement strand
TCTCCAATCGCTTTTAACTGTTCTTTAATTTCTGAGATTCGAGAGAAATATTCTTGAATCATTTCTCCTTTCTGCATCTTGGTATTCTTTAATTGAGATCTTAGATTCATCTTTCGGTTGATGTTCTTTCCTTCATATAGTTTGCTTAGAGAGTCAAACATCTCCTTCGGAGTTTTCTTAGACGATACATACGGGATCAGGTGGTCTTTGATTGAATCTGCAATGATTCTTTGAGCCCTGATTAAGTCCTTCTGATGCTTCGCTTTCTCTACGGCATCTTCAGGTTCCTCCACTTCTTCTTTGATAAATTTTGCTAGGTCATTCTCTGCAAGGATTAGACCGATCCTATACTTCCAGGCACAGAAGTTGTCTATGACTTCTAGTTTCTCAACAAGCTTTGTGCTTGCAAACATCTTGTACTTGAGGCTACGAAAATGACCAAAAATTGAAAATGCTTAAAATCAAATTTTGACCTTACCAAGAGGTGCGCTTGGCTGAGGCGAGTAGCCTAGTACACTTGGATCTGAGAAAATCCACTTTTTACCCCGTCAAATCTGATCTGCGGATTTCTGGACTGGTGCTTCCGGTACTTCTGGTACTCTGGTACTTCTGGTACTGGTTTTCTGGTACTTCTGGTACTTTTGTGAAACTAGGGTTTCACTTTTCGGGAGATCCAGCCACTGAAAAGGTGCGCTCTAGGTGCCAAATTGATCCTTGGGGGAGGGCGCAACTTTCTAGGTGGTTAGGGAGCTGAAAAGATTGACTTTTGCAAAACCCTAATTTGCAGGTACTGCAACAGTGACGTTTTTCTCTTGCAAATTGTGTTTCCTTCAGGTTGGCTCTGATTCCATGTTAATGTTTATGCCATTATTATAGTTCTTTGCATTTCAATAGATAAGAGCATCATAAGAACAAGATCACTGAGAAATACACATTCACAAGAGACGCAGCATTTATCCTGGGAAACCCTCTAGGGGAAGAAAACCCAACAAAAACTTCCTTATCATAAATTGCTAATACAATGTTCAAGAGATAACTCAAACCAATATAGATAGTCCTCTCCAAGAGATGCACCACTCTTCTTCTCCTCTCTCCAACTGGTAATTGCAGCTTGCCTCATAAGAGAATGAGCAAGTGAGTTGTGTGATAAAGTGAGGCGCTAGCCTCCTATATATACAAGATTGGCACGTGTGAAAGGGTTTCACTAGCAGGGTCGACCTCTCACTCTAGGTGGGTAAACCCACCTTTAATTTAATTCTGGGTCTCAATAATAACTGTTGGGGCCGACTTCTTATTCTGCCTATTACAATTGTTCGATGACCAATCCGCAAAAGGGGATTTGGTCCTAATACAATTACCGACATGATTAATCCACAATGGGGATTAATCCTAATAATAAAATAACAATAATAATAAGAATACTCTTCGCAGTTACATTATTTCAACACTCCTCCTCATCAACCTCTGATGCACTGAAGCTGTAGCACCAACTCTCTGTCTGCTCGGCTGCTCTGAAACTGTAGCTATCATGGGTGTACCAGTCACCCACTCTGAAGATGTCCAGGGACACTAAGTCTCATCTCCCTCTGAATCACTGTTGTGAGTCAGTCGGTCCTCCTCAACTCTATCTCCCCATCTAGTGTTGGATGGTGTAATAGCAGACAAGGTAGTCATGAATGCACACCCTCTCGCAAATTGGTCACTGAACTCTATCTCCTCTGTTGTCATTGCTGACACATCCTGCTGCTGCTTCTTCTTCTTGGGGCATTGTCCTGCATAGTGACCCATCTCTCCACAAGCAAAGCATCTCACTGTGCTCATGTCTCTCCTCTACCCACTGTTGTTGCTGCTCTCTCCTCCCTGTGATGGGGCCACAAACTTGGGACCCGACCGAGCTCCACGACCGATCTTCTTCTTGCCCTTTGTCCAAAGAGCAAGGTCCTAAACACCCAAAACTGATTGTTGTTGTTGTTGTTGTTGTTGTCCGGAAGCTTCGGCTGCAAGCCTAATATCCTCCTAGACGAAGTCATCCTGCATCCTCTCCCATGTAGGCATAACCTCCCTGGCAACAATGTTGCGTACAAATGGACCCCAAGATTTGGTGAAGCTATTCATAGCTGTCGTCACCAAAGAGTTAGGGTTCACCACCTCTCCGACGGCTCCAAGCTCGTCTCTGATCTCGGTGTATCTACCAAGGAATGAAGTGACTGACTCATCCTCGAGCATACGAATGCTCCTCAGTCGATCATGAAGAACCAACTTCCGGTTCTCATTAGAGCCCTCGAACAACTTGCATAGAGATGCCTACATCTCGTATGCATAGTCTTCCTCGTCAAATGGGGTATGATATGATCTCTGACTACATCACAAATGGTCCTCTTTGCCTTATTGTTCCTTTTCCTGAACTCTACCACCAAGACAGGAGCAGTGACAGGAATGACTGGAACAACCGCCTCAACTATGTCCCATAGCTCGAGGTCCTCTAAGACAAAGACCATCCTCGCCTTCCAAGGCGACCAATTGCTAGCCCTGGCTAGCCTGTCCTCCACACGCATCTGAGATACTAACATGTCTGTCACACTGCGCTCACTCTGATGCTCCAAATGTAAAGGAACGTTGCCTCACTCCTATCAACACAGGTGTGAAAAGAGGCAAGCGAAACCCCGACCTCACTCCTAGTCAGTAGGTGTGAAAAGAGGGCGTACACTACAACCTCACTCCTGTCCACGCAGGTGTGAAAAGAGGTTTTCCACAAGTGTCAAAAATCAGCCCAACAAATCCGCCCACAACTGTCCACAAACACTGTCAACTAGTTGTCCAAAATCTGCCCTGCGCTGTCCAACTGGCACTGAATGTGAGGTACCTTCAGATCTAAAGTTTACCCATTGTTTTGGACTAAAAACTTGTTGTCCAAAACAGACAACAAATCTGATATAAAAACTCACAAAACTGCCCACAAAAGTGCTCCAAAATCAGCAAGTCTAAGCCACCTTTGGCTCTGATACCATGTAGATTTTATGAGATCCTATGAGGCTGCCACCTAAGGTCTGTCCTTAACCTTAGTATGGCTCTAAGTCTCAACTGTGTGGCTGTCTTCTCTTGATGTTTTAGGACAGCAAACAGTCACCAAACTTTCTGCTCAATATTTTAATGGTTAAGTGCTCTTTTAAGGTGCCCTTGCAAGTGTTTTCTTTACTCAATGTTAGCACATGCATAATACATTAAAACACATAACACTACCTCTAGATCTTTGAATTTTAAAATGTTGATCTACACTTCTAAGCATGCATAAATTTGACAGGTATTTTTGGTCAACATGACCCTAGATAAAACCCCCCAGGGAAAACTAATTTGGGATATATGTCTATATAATGATGATCAAAACATGAGATACAACAAGTAATACAATACAAAGGAACCTCAAGCACATTGGTCTGCTCAACATAGCTTGTTTTATTGGTTAACCAACCTCTCTCTGGATTGATCTTTGTTCTAGTTTAGCCACATTACTATGTAGGGAAGCTTCAAAATGAGCTAACCTACAATACCTACAATGATATCTCATATAGAAGCACAATTCTTGTGATGTATTTTACAAATTAAAACTAGAATATTTGATATGTATAGTATAGCCAACATTATTAGAAGCTCGTACCCTCATGCCCAGAAGGATAAGATCTATCAAGGTATCCCCTTAAAATCCCTATTTTCTTTCAATCATGACATGGATGTAAAATTACACCTCACTTACAATTTGAGAAAAAGGAAAACATAAGAACTACAAGTCCCAGAAAAATACCTTCTCAAGAATATCAAAGGAATTCTCTCCAACCTTACTTGAAAATTTCGAGCATTGGTAATTATTTTCCAACCAATTGAGAAGTGCTTCACAAAGATGTCTTTCACTGCTGCATATATAATAGGTTAGATACAATACCAACATGAAGATCCCAACTATTGCATCTATGCTTGAAAATAAGTACTCCAATCACCTGTCTATTGTCAGTAGTGGGTGACTGATGCACGCTTTAAGTAATGCATGAGGAAGCTCTGTAAAAGAATCACAATGCATGATTCCACCCTGTAAAGAAAAACATTTTAATCTTATATTATAACCTTTATGCCACAAAACATAATACATCTCAAAGGTAAAACACCAATCGAATTTGTACAAGACAACATCCCATTTAAAGGCAAACTATCACATAAAAACATCAACAAACAAATTCCCCATGTACAAGACAAAATGTACATTAATTTTAGTCAAGTTAGAATTTAACTATAAAAGCAACAATATAGAGGTCATAGTGAATATCAACTAGTGATAATTATTAGCAATATTAACTAAAACCATCAAAACCCTTGTTGAGTTCAATTTTTTGCAACAACGGCATATATCAATGTTTATATAGCCTTACCTTTCACTAAATAGACACTTATGTTGGTTATTATTAAGGATGAGAAACTACATCAGCTTGCCCTGTTTACAATTATATTGCAAATTAGGAAGTGGCTATGCTCTCTTCTACAACCTTTATCAATTTCAAAAAAACCATGGTCCCTTTGTGCTTTGATCATTTCGTCGTTCAGGGAAATCAACAATTGATTTTGTCTAAAAAGTTATACAAGTTAAATATTCTCACTCCATGCACCATCTAGTGGGATTGGATGTGGCAGTATGGTAAACCCATTTGGGCATATAAGAGTGGTTATCCACTGAGTTCCACTAGATGGACTTGAAGTTGAGCCGCCAAAGTTTGAGCAATCAAATGCTCAGTATTCAGAGTTCAGAAATTCAGTCAGTCTATTTGACCAACTTTTTCCACATTTCCATACCCTACTGGAAATTGTAATAAAATGACTTAATGAGTGAAAATTATATTTTAAAATTATATTTCGCTTAATGAGTGAAAATTATATTTTAATTGCTAATTATATCTTGCTCTTTAAGCGAAACATAATTTTCGAGTTTTTTCACTCAATATCCTCCAAAGCTGGAGTAATTGTACAAGCAGATATGACTTGGGGGGTGTTTTAAGTCTAGAGTCTTATGTATATAGCCATGCTAAGCATTATCATAGAGTTTTATGGAAATGTGTCAAGTCCCCCTTAGGATTTTTTAATTTTTTCGGTTAATAAAAAATTTCTCGTAAAATGGAATTTTTTAATTGTAATTTAAGGTTGTATTAAAAAAGTGGTACTAGGAAGCATTATATGCCTTAGGGGTGCTCATTTCTTAACCTAGAGCACCCACTTTACCTAAGTACTTTTGTGAGTAAAATTAGTGATTTTGATCACTAAAAAGGTATTTTTACTCTCAAAACCCAAAAAAGACATAAAAAAATCAGAAATGCTAAATTTTAGCAAAGTTGTCGGAAACATGTTTTAACATGTTTTTAGAGAAATAAAGCCTCAAAGACTATGTGGCAGTCAAAGGGAAGCAAAGGAAATCATCTATTGGTTCGAGACTTAAGTCAAAGGAATCCACCTAACGTTTTATGGTATGTGGGAAAAGAGGGGCTGCGCCCCTCTTGAGAGGTGGCGCATTCCAAGAGTGCGCAGCCTACCTCTTGAGAGGTGGCACCCCTCTTGTTAATGTTTATGCCATTATTATAGTTCTTTGCATTTCAATAGATAAGAGCAACATAAGAACAAGATCACTGAGAAATACACATTCACAAGAGACACAGCATTTATCCTGGGAAACCCTCTAGATGAAGAAAACCCAACAAAAACTTCCTTATCATAAATTGTCAATACAATGTTCAAGAGATAACTCAAACCAATACAGATAGTCCTCTCCAAAATGTGCGCCACTCTTCTCCCTCTCTCCCACTGGTAAGTTGCAGCTTGCCTCTTAAGAATGAGCAAGTGAGTTCTGTGATAAAGTGAGGCGCTAGCCTCTCTATATATACAAGACTGGCACGTGTGAAGGGTCTTCACTGGCAGGGCCGACCTCTCACTCTGGGTGGGTAAACCCACCTTTATTATATTTCTAGGTCTCAATAATAGCTGCTGGGACCCGACTTCTTATTACGCCTATTACAATTGTTAGTTGACCAATCATAAAGGGGATTTGTCCCTAATACAATTACCGACATGATTAATCCACAATGAAGTTAATCCTGAATAAAATAACATGTAATAAAGTACTCTTTCGCGGTTACATTATTTCAACACTCCCCTTAACAGAAGGGTATTCTTCACTTATTTATCCGGTGAGGAGTCTGCATCATTAGTGGCATCGGGAGGAGACTGATGCTCATCAATATCATCTTTGAACATTGGTTGGCATATTTACGAGTCATTGGAAGTTTTCTTCATAGGCAACATCGTCATTCTTGAAGAATGCCATCATCATCTGCATCAATATGTATCGATCAAAAGATACCTCATCCGCGGCACTAAGTGGCATATCCTTTGTACCCTGCTTGGCTCAATGTAGCGACTAATAGTGGTAGCTCCGGTCGGTCATCTTGCTTCGATCTAACAGCTGGAGTGAGGAAGCAAGGAACACATCATCATCTTACTTCACGTCTAACAACAAGGTCGGAAGCGAGGAATCATCTTTTCGTAACAACTAGGTCGGAAGCAAGGAATACACACAGCGTCTTACTTTACATCTAACAACGAGGTCCGGAAGCAATGACTCATTTTGCTTTACATCTAACGAGGTCGGAAACAGGAACACACAACATCTCGCTTCACGTCTAGGCCGAGGTGGGAAGCAATGACTCATCTTGCTTTCACGTCCTAGCAGTGGTCGGGAAGCAATGTGGATCATCTTGTTTTTATGTCCTGCCGGTGAGGTGGAAGCAAGGAACACCTAGCGTCTTGCTTCGTCCTAGCAATGAGGTGAAGCAATGACTCATCTTTGCTTCGTCTAGCAATGAGTTCGGAAGCAAAGAATATATATATATATACCCCTTCCGGAGGTCCTTCGGACTATACCAAGCTTATCTGGTGTTCAAACTTTACGAAGAGATAGAGGTTTAGTCAACTTATCGACAACTGTTCATCCAGGTGCTAATGTACTGGAGATGCAAGGCTCCTCTCTATACCATGTGGATGGAAATGATAAGCGGATCTCTATGTGCTTCGATCTGTAGTGGAATACGGATTCTCTGTCATCTTTATGCGACTCACGGTTGTCACATAGAATCACGGTTGCTCTCATCTCAAGTCAAATAGACGTTTGGCGGCAACTTTTGAAGCCATATAGCTAGCAAAAAAATGTGGCAATGTACTCTACTTACATTTGTCGAGAGTAATCTTGGATTACTTCCTACTTCGCCACGAGATCATGGCTGATCCAAAGCGAAATAGCATCCAGGAGGTGCTTTTACGCCGACAACTACCCTTATCTGAATCGGTGTATCCGCTCAATGTGAAGTCATGATCTCCATCGCCATTTGAGACAATAATCCATTGTACGCGAACACCTCATCACATGTTCCAGCATTCACTAGGTGAACACATCACGGGCTCTACCAAAGCTGACTCAGGTGTTCCTTTACCGAAATGTTTGAGTGCAGTTGTTAAATCCGGTACATGATTGATCAAATGTCTATAAATACGATTAATGGCATCTATCAAGTCGTAGTATCGACCCGGTGACTTAAACCGTTTCCATGGGTGTATTCATTGAATTACATTCCTAGCATGTCGAATCTCTTTAAGATTTCAAATGTGTACTTCCTTGGTTAAGGAAGATCGTCTCAGGACTCTGCCATACCTGAAGACCTAAAGAAGTAATGCATTAGGCCAAAGGTCTTTCATTTCAAATTCGCGGCAAGTCTCTTTTTACATTCGAGCGATGACCTTTTCTTTCTCAATTAAGAATAAGTCATCCACATACGATAGTAATAATGCTGGTTCATTATCCATAATTTTAGAGTAGAGATTTGAGTCTGCTTAACTCTTAGTACCTATCCCTTCATGTGTGAAATTCTCTCATGTACGGTCTAAAGAAAATTTATTTCTGTTCCAGTCTTAGAAGGTTAAGGTTATACAGTAATTTTTTTCAAATGGCAAAGCCCTCTTATGCTTTCAAATAAAGATTTGTCGCTTCTCTTGATTGGAACTCGTGGGTGTGGTTTGTATAAGATTTCAGGTCATGTCATTCAAGCTTTAGCACATGGGACCACAAATCCTTGCGAGCTTTGGCAAAGGAGGCTAGGGCACCTGAACTCAACGCACTCCCAGGTTTGCAAAAAATGGTGACAGGTATGCCGGTATTTCTGTTGAATCTAATAACATCCGTAAAGGTTGCCTACTTGGTAAGAACACTAGAAACCCTATCACCCAACCTTGGAAAATCATCACGGAGTTTAGACCTACAATTCACTCGGATCCTACGTGACCCGCTTTATACGCACCTTCCATGAGTGGTTGTATTTATTACATTATATTTATTGTCTGTCCTGAAAACACGGATATATTTCTTGAAAACTAAAGATGAATCTTAGCGGGTTTCAAGACTTTAATCTTGTTGAGAACCAGACAGAAAGGCATATCCGTATTTTCAGGACAGACAATGAGAGAGATTTGGCTCCTTCAGGTATGATGAATTTCTAGCAGAGCTTAGGATTAAGGAAGTTGGCCGTACCTCAACAAAATGGGAATTGGCTGAGCGTAAGAACCCGGACCATCGGCAGAAAGCGACCATGGGTGAAGAATATAATAATGTTTGGACCCGATTGGTTCGGGTCCTGTGAGCAAATATGTGGATGACTTGTTCCTCCTTTGGAGAGGAAGACGATAGCTCAAACTAAGAGGGAGATTTTCAGCAGAATTTAAAATAAAAGACTTGGGGCAAAAGCACTATTTTCTGGGTTTAGAAATTTGGCAGAAACAGGAGATTATTCTCACCGGTAAATATTCTACCATTGTTATCCTGTAGTTGGCATGATGGTGCAAGTCCATGTCTATCAAATGATCTCAAATTTGAAGAAACTCCAAGATCAAGTCACGGGTTCAGATCCATAAGACCCCACTTTATATCGGCAGATCTTTGGATCTTTGATGTATCACCGTTCATGCGGACAGGATATTTGCTATGTTGTTAATGCCCTGAGCCGGTTCATGTGTGATCCAAAACACATTCACATGATTCCAGTGAAACATATCGAGATATGTTGGGGACCATAGCCTATGGTCTGAGATACACATCCAGTGAGGGTGTGATGTTACACGGCTTCCTGATTGATTGGATGGGCGATTATTTGTGGATCGGAAGAGTACTTCCGGATGTTATGATCTTAGTTCGTGATGATTTTCACGGTCAGTAGGGAAGCGAGTTCCATAGCCAAAGCACTTCGATGGGGGATATATAGGCGCTATGCCCGGTGAGGGAAGGCTGTAATGAAAGTTTAACTCAAACTTATTAGGGCCGAGCTTGAGCCGCAGGTTATACATAAAGCTCGAGAGCAGGTGTTTCATAATGGATGAAACATATTATTGAAATGAAATATCATTATATCCCAGGGATATGATTCAGAGGAAATTTCTCGGCTTACAATATGTTAAACTGATGAGCAGAACAGACATCAGACATCTTTACCAAGCCGCTACCTTTGATAAAGTTTGGATACTTTCGTGACAAGCGTGTAGGCGAGAATACCTCTCTTAGCGAGAGTGTTGAATTACATCAAAGCCGGTATTCTCCTGAAGGATGTTAAGACCCTAGACGAGATCTAGTGCACCCAGTGCACTCCTGGGATGTGTGATCTGAGACATATTTTGATGAAGACCCTAGGTTAGTAACGAGGGCCTGGTTTGTAACCGAGGTACCATGCAGTGCATGGAAGGCTTGGATTAAGTAATGGCGGTTGAATATGGTTAGTAACCGGGCCCACAGTTGATAACCGGGGGTAGCTATGCAGGGGCATGGGGTCTTGATACGGGACCAAGCATTTGAAGACCCTAGATATCTAGGGCCTAGTTACAACCAGGTAACCATGTCAGGGCATGGGAGTCTTGAATGCAGGACCAGCGGTTGAACCCTAGGTTAGTAACCGGGGCCCACTGGATTGCAACCGGGGTAACCATGCCTGGGGCATGAGAGTTTTGGTCTGGGACCAAGCAGTTTAATTCCCTAGATATGTCTAGGGTCCTGGACATGGTCCATGGTACCTATGCCTGGGGCATGGGTTTTTTTTGGTCTGGGACCAAACAGTTAGTTCCTTGGCATAAGACCCTTGTGATGGCCTCCAGTAGATGATTGGGGGTCTTAGTCTGGGACCAAACATTTAAGACCCTAGATATCTCTAGGGCCCACGAACTGCTGACCCGGAGGTAGCCATGCTGGGGCATGGGAGTGGTTGTAATGACACTTAAAGACCCTAGATATATCTAGGGCAGCGTTTGATCCCGGGGTGCTCATGTCTAAGGGCATGGGTTGATCCTTAGTCTCTGACCTTGGTGTGAAACTTGATGGTACATGACCTTCCCTGCGAAGGAAGGGCACAACCACAAGTGGGATAGCGTCCCTTATGCAGTGATGATAAAAAATGAGGTTCACCATATGATTTAATGGAATGAGTGATACTTAGTGTCAAAGCCCTTGGTTGATTGTCTTGGTTCTTTGAGATTGTTGGTTATCCCTTGGCCAGACTTTGTGTAACCTTTCCTTTGTTGTGGGCCTTGTGTATTTTGGTTTGGGGGTTTTGTTAATTTGAGGGTTAACTTAAATATTAATTTAAATATTAAATAATCCCATGTTTTAAATGAGAAATTTAAATATGTGATTTATATTATTTATATTAATATTTTATTACCCTCCTACCTAATATAACCTATAAATAGAACCCTCCCCTCACTTGTAAAATACACTCTATTGTGATCATACCCTCTAGTAGGTCTCCTGAAGTGCCGACCTCAGGTCCTGAGTTGGTGCAGTCTGTTTTTAATTGAAGGTTGCAGCTGCTATCCTGTCTCAGCCAAAGGCTGAGACAGGATAGCAGCTGTCCATTTGAGGGGACCGTAACCTGTTTGAAGGGTATTGCAACCTGTGGGAGGTAGCCGCTGTCAAAAGAAGGAGGTGCCGTGACCTGTTGTGGATGCTGCCTTCTGTTTCATAAGGGTACCATGACCAGCTGATGGTACCATGACTTGCTGAGGGTACTGTGGCCTGTAAAGGAGGTGCCGTGACCTGCCATAAGGAGCTGTTGACTATTCTTGTGGGTGCCGCTGTCTTTCTAGTGGGTGCCACTGTCTTTCTAGTGGGTGCCGCTATCTTTCTAGTGGGTGCCGCTGTCTACAACCTCAGCCCTGTTTGTTGTGAGGGTTAGGTTCCTGTAGTTGGGTTTTGGTCCTTCCGTGTGTCTTGACTGTGGTGGCATGAAAGGTCTATCTATCGGTGGCTAGAGATCTTGCATAGATCAGGAGACAAGCTTTAACTGAGCATAAAACCTAGACCTATCTCCTTTGTGGTTGTTCTCTTAAATCAGGGGTAAGGCTACTGCCAGGTATGTTTTCTAATCTGCCATTGTTGAAGGTTTCAGATCTGAGCTATTGTAATTTTTCTTTGTTTTTGATCTGCTGTTGTATTTGAAAGTTTGTTTGCTTCAGAATTAATCAATAGATCTGCTGTCATTGAACTTGTATCATTTGCTTCAGGGCGTTTATAAATCTGCTGCTATGAGTTTTTGTATCTCTGTTTGACCTAAGATACTTTGTGAGTTCTGTTGCAGATCTACTTTTTAACACTGCTGTCATATATGTTTGAGAAAACTAATATCTCTGTTTAGATCAGAGTTTTTAATATCTCATTGTTTGAAGTCTACTGTTAGTATATTTGCATAGATCTGTGCTTTAGAATATTGTGATATCACTGTCAAGTTAGGGTTTAAATATCACTATAAAGAATATTGTGATATCACTGTCAAGTTAGGGTTTAAATATCACTATAAAGATTCAGTCTTATTGCTTATCCTAAGATCAGAATTCTATTCTACTGTTATTACCCTATATGCTGTTCTGTTCTTCAGATCTAAAGGAGTTTTGTCTTATTTTTTAAAAAGAGACTACTGTTTTATTCTAACCCTAAAAATCTAACAGTTTCCATCTTGCATGTATAGGAAAAGCTAAATCTATTTTTTGCATCTAAAAGTTTACAGTTTAAAGCATAAGATCTAGAGTAGGAAAAGAGTTAGTTTTGTCAATTTTCTCTTCTAAATTCATAAAGGATAAAGATAGTCTATTTTTCTAAATGCTTCATTTATATATTTGGCATTTTAGTGCTTGTAATTTGCTGCCTTAAAACAGAAGCAAAAGATCCTAAGGAAGCAAGCCTTCTAGCTTGATCCCTTAGTTCCTTTTCGTAATTTTCAATAATGTTTAACCTAGAAAAATTTGGGATTTTATTACTAACACCCCAAGACACTTTTAAAGAGTTTTTGGGCATATTGTACCTTCGTTTGCTTGCTGTTTTGTGCAGGTTTGCGGAAGAACAAAGGGATATTCTGCCCAAATCTTGCAGATTAGGAACTTCCCAGACCCCCAAAACTACCTTGCACCTTTGGGAAATATTGTAAAAGTCTAAAATTTCATTTTCGATCCATTTTATAAAGATCCACATCTCATTTAAAGAGATCCCAAGTCTCTTCAAGAGATCATTGTAACCGAGCTAATAAAATAAGTGATCCAAGGGAGGCCTCACTTTGTGTTTCCCCCTAGGGGGGTTGGTGTTGTGGTTTTGAGCAATTTCCCTTCAGTTTTTCCTTTTCGTTTTAAAAGTCAAAACAATCTCACATAAAGAATAAGCTAAAACAAATCACAACTTTAGTTTAGTTTTTCCTTTTTGCAAAGTAGAACACTCGTTGCTAGTTTAGCTTGCTTTTATTTCTGCAATTTCAAAGTTGGCAAATAAACCGTCTCCTCAGCTCATCGCAAGAGGTTGGTCGGTGAAGACTTAGTAATTAGAAAATATTTTTCTTTCAGCTTTTTTTACTTTATTGATTAAAACTACAAATGAGAGAGTGGAGATGGAAAATGTTTGTGCAATGGGATCTTCAAGACCTATGCTCTGGTACCATGTTGAATTTTCAATAAGCTAGGTTAAGCATGTAGTTCATTTCATTTTATCATGTCTTAACCATAAGTAAGAATGTTGCAACAACCAAGATCACAAGAAGAAACACCATGCACAAGAACACAAGAAATATCCTGGGAAACCCTTCTCAACAAGGGAAGAAAACCCAGCCAAATCCTTTGCTATATTCTTCAAGAAAAATACCTTTCACCA
>SNQJ01S0175063.1:0-20153 GCA_010110895.2 Picea sitchensis | reverse complement strand
TTCTTTTCTTTTTCTTTTCTTTTTGCAAAATGAAAAATCAATTTCCAATAAGAACACTAGATATAGATAATATCCATAATATCCGAGTCATAAGTTGAGTCTCATAATTTATGGGGTGATAACACAGGCTAAGCATGAACTCACACTAGCCAGTAAGCGACGTGTAGTCCAGCACTGTGTGGCCACAACAACCAACTGGGAAAATAGACATGGGCTTCCTAAACAGGCTCAACAATCACGAAATAGACTCACGATTTTGGTTTCAAGATTGCACAAGGTGTATAGAGATCACATGCACAGGCTCAAACTGTTCAGGCAAGGAATGTACCAGCTTCCTTAGGAATCAACACAGGCTTTTCAGTGTTCAGGGATGCACGAGGGTATTCCTACAGAGGTCAGATGGGGCTCCCCTCAAACGATCGACGATGGAATGGGAAAAAGAACCCCCCATCACGTCTCAATTCAACAGTTTTTAACTGCATGCACTTGGGTCGACACTTGTCACCCATGAAACTGCATGCGTTCCATCAACATGCGTTCCTCCCCATTTGGAAGTCACTTGTCATTCCAAAAGAACTTAAGATAAAACATATATTTCACATGGTCTTTTTGGAATAAGATTAAAATATTATTCCCAAGGACTTAAGCCCCTAGGCTCAACACTTAGCCCCTTATTCCCACCTTCTAGCCCCCAATCCCTTTCCCACTCTGTGGAAGCTTAGTCACCCATCACTCATTCATTGTGGTCGGTCTGCACGCAACGATGTTTATATTTTTATTAATGTTCTGCATGATTACATATACAAAAGCAGGCTCTTGGCCTTCAACACTTAGGGTCTTTGGCCTAACAATCACATAAGCCCACCAGCTTATATAAACTTGGCTCACTAGCCTATAAAACATAATTACAATTCATTTCAGAAACATGATTTACAACAGGGTTCGGCCTTGGGGACATTACACCTTGAATTTTGGAAATTATTGTAGGACAATTGGGGTTGAATGAAATCTTTAGTAATGCCAAGTTGCGGCATGAGTTGTGGTCAGAAGTAGTTAAGTGCTATCTTGACAATCAGTCACCATTAGTTGAAAAAGGTTGGAAGATTCTGGAAGAGGTATATTGAACAAGTCTTCTTTTGTGATTACTCAGTTTTTTGAAATTGTTTGATTGTTATGTTCATGCTCTCATCAACATTCTAAGTAGGATCCAGATCAAACAGGTAGATCTTTGTTGGTTATAATGATGATGTTAAGGGATATAGATCATCATTAACAAAGAAAGTGTTTGATGGATTTCTTCTCGAATCAGACATAATATAAGATGAAAGGTATAAAGCATGACTGATATCAGAAATGTATTTGGAAGGCATTGATTTCCATGAAATATTCTTGTCAGTTGTTAAGCTTTTCTCTATTCATGTAGCATTGGCACTAGTTATTGTAGATATATGTTAAGACAAGTTTTTTATGGAGATTTGTATGAGGAGATATGTATATCGAACAACCATAAGGGTTTGTTCAGGATTTTGTCCAGGATCACAATAGAAGATTTGTTTGTAAGCTCAAGTAGTCATTGTATGGCCTGAAATGTGCATCAGGCATTGGTACAAGATGGGTGATTCCTTCATGGTGAGACAAGTTTTACAAGAAATGAATCTAACCATTGTGTTTATGGTACATTCATTATATTGGTGTTTAGATTGTTGACAATATGTTTTTTAAAGTAAAAGCATGGTTAAGATCAGTAGGTTGGCTCAGTTGGCAAGGATGTTTGTGCTAAAGGGTCAAGGAGCAGCAAAAACAAATCTTGGGCATGGAAATACATAAAGGCTGGAAATATGGTAAGCTTTGGTTATCACAGTTGCAGTGTAAGGAAAAGATACTAAGGAAATTCGGCATGAAGAATGTGAAACCGAAAAATATCCCTTTGGCTTTCCATTTGTTTTCTTCAGGTGTATATCCTTGTAGTATGGAAGAAAAGGTTATGTCTCATGTATTGTATGCTAGTTGGAAGTATAAAATATGCGATGGAAAGGTTTGATATGTTCAAGTATCAAACATTTCACATGCAGCTGGTGTTGTTAGTGGTCACATGACAAATCCAGGTAAAGCAGTGAAATTGGGTGCTTCGGTATCTTAGAGGCACACGTATCACCTATAGTGGTTTCAATGTTTTTTGTCTGAGATAATTCAGATTTTGCAGGAGGATTTGGACAAGAAAAGATCTACTTTAGGTTTTGTCTTTTATGAGTATAAAGGGACCATTGTGTTAGTTTCGACAAAGTTCAGGTTTTTCATTGTGTTAGTTTCGACAAAGTTCAGGTTTTTTTTTTTGTGTCAGTCAAAGCCTTGTGCATTTGACACATAGTTCAACTTACCTAAATTAGACATGGTATCACTTTGTAAGACATGTTACTAATGGAGGTGGAGTGGTCCATATTTGAGCAAGTTGTGCAGACATGTTTTTAGAACCAATATTGAAGAGAAGTTGTGGTCGTGATTTGCTTCTCTTGAAGGTGATGAATCAAATTGGACAAGGCATCAGGCAAATTGTTGTCAAGGTGGAGATTGTTGAAATGGTGACAACAAATCCCCACAGGATGTGGATCTAGATCCTATTATTGAGCTTTTGGTTGAGATAAGGAAACCTAAGTTAGAATGTACAATTAATGAATTAGCTTCATTGTAACCGTGGGAGAAGTTGTTTAAATATGTGTGCTTGAGAGACAAATATTGAGCCATAGGCTTCAAGCCCTCTCTAGGCTGTTGGTTGTAATCTCCGGTTTGTTGAACAATAAGAATGTCATTGCCATTGTCCCGTGGAATTTTCCCTCATGAGGTGAAGGAGGGTTTTACCACGTAAACTATTGTCTCTTGTGTGATTGAATTTGTGTATTTTTTTTATTTGGTTTTCTATTGCGGAATTAATCCGTGGCTTTAAAAATCCTAACACGATAGACTAATTTGGTCTTAATGGACGTTAATGATCATCATCATTCTCTCAACCTCTCCCTCCATATATAGAATAAGTTAGATTGATAACAACTTATAAACCCTATATAATAGAGTCACAACCTATTATAAATACTAAGTTGTTCAATATAGTTTAGTGTGTGCAACAATATATCTAGTCTCTCAATTTTTAATAATTTTAAATTTATTAAATTATAAAATTAAACTTTGCAAACAAATTTATAATTTTCCAATTAATTTATACTCAAACAAGTTTGACTCCTTGATCATAACAATACTTTTTTAGATAGAGAAACACTATTTATTACAATTATTACAAGTTCTTAAATATATTTATTAATTTTTTTTTATTTTTTATTTATCACCATATATTCATCATATTTTAATTTTTTATTAATTTTTTTAAAAAGAGATTTTTTTTTAAACCAACTTATAATTAATTATTAAGTTATTATTCAAATAAGTTGAAAAAAAAATTCTAACTTATAATTAATTGTTGAGTTATTATTTAAATAAGTTGAAAAAAATACTTCTAAGTATATGAGAACATCCCAAATTACTTAGCATTTTCATTCCACAAGGAGTATATTAACTTAAATACTTAATTAAATTTAAATATATAAAAAATAACCCCTTTAACTAATTTTATAAATAAACTTTCCTTATTTTCAATGTGATTTTGGAAAACATTTGAAGTTTAAAATGAATTGTTACTTATCAAATATAAAATAGAGTTATACTTTAAAATAAAATGTTACATACACTTTCTATTTAATATAAACATATAAATATTCAAGCCTTATTTTTATCACTATAGCCATTCAAATATATATAACGATTATGTTAAAAAAAATTAAGGAATCTCGTGTGAAGCTTTTGTGTCCTAGCCATTAATGTGAAGAAAACGTACAATTGCCTTTAGTGATATTTTCATGGAGTAGTAATGACTACCCATGGTTGATGGGTGCGAAACAAAACTACGCCATTTTAATATATACAGAGATTATACAAACATAATGAAATTTTATATACTAAAGTGAAGTTGTAACCTTCGACATTGATAATGAGTTTGTTTGTTTTTTAAGAAAGTGGAAATTCACATTTGGTCAAGAAATGATGATATCTCACTATGCCACCACTAAAAGTGGAAATTCACATTTGTTCAATAAATGATGATATCTCACTATGCCACCACTTATTTTAAACTAACCACAACAAAAAAAAATTACGGATATCAACAAGCTTTTTTTGTCCTTAACATCTCACTTATAAAAAGAAAACAAGAATGTATAATCAATGTCTAATGACTTTTTTTTGATATTAACCAAAGTGGACCTCATATTGCAATACTAGCATTCAATCATTGGATACATGTGTGAGAAAATAAATGTGTTTTATTTAATAACGATATATAACTAGTAGTTGCTTTTGCAAAAGCCACTTTTCTCCTCTTACAAGTGACATATACAAGGAGAGCTTTCACTTGTCTTTCCTCATATATTTGGAGAGATGAGGGAGAGGTTTTGAACTCTGCAATTGGGCGAGAAAATTTTGAGCTCCAACAATGACGGGTGATCGACAACTAGGAGGATGGATGAGCCTCCTAGGCGGAGTATAGGTGTAGAGATTTTTACTAATGGAAGTAGTATTGTTTTTTAGTGTGGTTTTAGGTTCTAAGGAGCCTAGTTTAAGTGGCATAGAAACAACTATCGAATTTCCTCTACTCAGGTTTCCCTCTTTGTTTTTAGCGTGACTGGCGGTGGTATTATTTAGTGCAGAGTTCATTGGACATGGAGCCCAATTGTTATTTTATTTCCCGTTTGGGTAAGTGAACTTTGATAATAACAGTCCCTTGCTAGTCAAGTGGTGATTGTTTGTTTCACTTACAGTTGGAGCCTCGATTTAATTTATTAGGTTTTATGGAGTTAGTTCTTGTTTAATACTGTGTTCATTGGTCTAATGGACCCAACTACCTGCATTTAATCCCCGTTTCGGGTAAATGAACCATGTTAAACTTATGCTAAGTGCTAAACAAGTGTTGGTATTATGGTACCTGTAGATAGTGCTGACATAACCAGAGACGTCATGGCACTAATGAGTGCAAAGGACGAGGTTGAGTGGCATCAGAGAGGTCTTTTCACCAGGGTTGATTCATTTGGTACGGTACCTGGCTCATTAACCCACACATCACATAAACTAACTCATGCTCCTAGCATTAACACTTTGTTTCTGACCACTACTCCTGGCTTTACTTATAATCAAGCGATGATTTCCACTCCAAATCTTTTCTCTGTCTCCCCTGTAGCTGCGAGCGCAAAACTTCCAACGAGAGGGTCGAAGACTATAAATGCTCCAAAGTTGGGTGTAAAGGGTGATGGTCCGTTGAATAGACATTGGAAAACCCATAAACCTACTAACCCGACTGGTGATCGGAGGCGGGTGTGGAAGGCAAACAAGAGCGTTAGGAGAATGGTGTTGGGTTCAGACGTGGGCCTCAAAGAGACCTGGAGGCTGGCCCTTTATGGCTTGGTAGGTAGATTATCATACTCCTATCTGGCTAATGGTCTTGTCCCGGACTGGATTGTTAAAAACTGGGTTCCCTTACTCGGTTATACACCCAAGATTCTCTTCCTTGCAAAGGGGTGGATGGGTTTTATATGAAAAACCCCAGAAGATGCTTCATTATTGTTGAACAAATTCTGGGTTCTTGGGGGCAGCAACCTTATGCTGAAACGGTGGCGGGTGGCTTTTCACCCGATGACATAGCATTTTTAGCTCCGTCATATGTGGGTTCTATTGCCGGGTTTTCCTATGCATTTGTGGAACGAAGGAGCTCTAATGGCGATTGGAGATGCTTTGGGGAGGTTCATCACCCTGGATTATCCAACTTTGGTAAACTTTTCTAGGAAAGTGGGGAGGATTTTAGTGGAAGTTGATATCCATGGAGGGTTACCGGAGGTTCTTGATTGAATGGCGTGAACGTCATATCACTCAGTGGTTGGGCTACCTGGGAATTCCCTTCCGGTGCAGCTGGTGTCGCTGCACTGGCCATCTACGTCGTGACTGCACTGGTAAGGTGACAGAAGAGAAGTCAGATGACACTCTTTTAAAAGAAGATCCCCCCGACTATGTTAATGAAGTGGACTCCTTCGGCTGTAAACCACTTCACTATGGAACCGAACCAAGAAATCAGGCGGATATGGCGACATCTCTTACAAGTAAATTAAAATATTTTGTCCTACTTTATTCTCATCTTTATCACTCTGGGAAAGGGACACTTTGGAAAATTCCCGTTGGCTTGATTTATCTACCTCATTAGATAAGGGGCATTTTGAGGGGGGAATTGACAAAAATATTCCAACTGTGGTGACTTCAATGATACCACATGATGTGGTTACTTCCCCTTCCTCGGATTTCGAGCAATTTTCGTCTATTTCTCCTGGTTTACCTTCTATCACTCCTGCAGAGTCACCTTAGATGTCCTTATCTCAACTGGTTATCTCTCATGACCCCAGAACAAACCCTTCCCTCTCCCCACCAGCGATGACAGACAATGTGATGGAGCCTGGGTTCAAAGAATCTGAGGAGGATGAGTCCTCTCTCAATGTAGTACTTGACTCCCTGATTCCCTTCATTCAGGATAAAAGCACTTCTATCAAACTTCCTACATATTTGGGAAAGGTTATTCATGCTCCCTCGAAAAAATTGGAGGCAACTTATTCTAAGGTTTAGCCCGGGGGGTCTTGGAAAGAATTTGCCTGGTCTAGGGGCCTAGGCATAGAACTCTCTCCTATTAGGACACGAAGTACCCGGAAAAATTTGGCACAAAAAACTCCACAGATTGATGATTTTGTTCCTTCATCCACTGATAGTGGGGCTCTTAGAGCGATGAAAGCCATGGTGAGGGCTAAGTGATGTTATTACTATCCTTAAATTTAAGAGGGATCGGAGGCACCCTCAAAGTGGCCTCAGTTCGGCGTCTCTTGGATCATTTGCATCCTGAAATTGTTTTTCTTTAGGAATCTTTGGTAAATGCTCAGAAAGCTCAAGATTTCACGCACCTTTTGCACCCCTCCTGGGTTTCGAGTGCAGTAAATTCTATGGGTACGGATTGTTAGTCTCTTAGGATCCTAATTTATATGAGCTGGTTCCATATCTTACTATTGGTGGTATTTTGTTAACATGCAGGTGTAATATAAACAACCGAGAGATAGCATTGCTTAATATATATGGCCCGTGCTCGGATCGAAAACTCTTCTGGAAGTTGGTGGAAGACAATGGTATTTTGTCTATTAAAAATTTGATCATTGTTGGGGACCTGAATATTATTTTTTCTTCAGATGAGGTCTAGGGAGGATCTTCCAGGCCTGGAACTACAGATGATTATTACAGAGAGCTATTTACATCCAAAAAGCTGATTGACATCAAGCTGGCTAAACTGGTTCCTACCTAGAGGAACGAGCATATTGGTCAGGAGGCGATTGCAAGGAGATTAGACATAGTTCTTGTTTCTAAAGGTTTATTATCAGTTGTTGGCCTTTATAGGTCATGGGTAGAGTTTCCTTTTATCTCTGATCATGCGCTAGTTTTATTACAACTGGAAATACCTCCCCTTTATAAGGCCTATCCTTTCAAACTTAATGCTCATTGGTTAAATGATCAAGGATTTGTGGATTTAGTCTATAAGATGTAGAAAGACCCTATTTTCCTTTCCGAAGGTGGAATACAAAATATGATTGTTTGGAAATTAAAAGTGCTAAAATCTCAAACAAAACTTTCATATAAAGAGAATTTGGCCAGAAGCAAAGAAAAGTTGTTGACTCTCGAATTAGATATTAAGGATTCGATAATACTATTGATTGGTGATCCTACAAATGATGACGCAGAACTATCTGTCCGAAAGTTGGAATTAGAAAGGAATAATATATTAAGAGGGGTTGAAGAACAATGGAGACTACGCATTAGGGCTATATGGTTGGAAAGCGGGGACAATAATACAAAGTATTTTCACAATTTTGCTAGCCACAACAGGGTCTGGAAACATGTCTAGGAGATCACCGATGGAAATGGAGTTAAGATATCCGAACAGGAAGCCTTAAAGGAAGCAACGGTCCTATACTTCAAAAATTTATACAAGGCCCCACTCATACCGAATACTATTGAACAAATCAAGATAAATGAGCTCTTTCCCCAGATGTTAAATGATGTTGAGTCATGCTCCTTGTACAATCCTATTTCATTGGAGGAGTTAAAATCTGTTTTATTTCACTTTAAAAAGGATAAGAGTCCAGGGCTGGACAACTAGATGGATGAATTTTTTACTTTCTTCTTTGATTTAGTAGGGGAGGATCTCCTCAAGATGGTGGAGGAATCAAGAAGGTTAGGCTCTATTGTGGGAAGTTTAAATTCAACATTCCTGACCTTGATTCCGAAGGCCAATAAACCAACTACATTTGACGATTTTCGCCCCATATCATTTTGTAATCAATGTTACAAAGTGATATAAAAAATCATTGCCAACCGGATTAAACCATTTCTTTCCAGATCACTCTCTGATGAACAATTGGGTTTTTTAAAAGGAAGGCGGATTCAAGATGCTATTGGCACAACTCATGAGAGCCTCTACAACATAAAAAAGAAAAAAAGAAAATCGCTTGTATTAAAGCCGGACTTAAGGAAATCATATGACTATATTGACTAGGATCATTTAAGATTGATCCTACTAAAGGTGGTTTTTGGGATCCAGATGACAAATTGGATCATGTCTTGTGTTACATTCTCTTCCTTTGTAGTATTACTTAATGGTGAGGCCACATACTTTTTCAGAAGTGGAAGGGGTTTACGTCAAGGGGTCTATCACCATTTATTTTTATCCTGGTGATGGAAGGCCTCGATTTCTTACTGAAAACTAGCATTGTTGAAGGAAATCTTTCAGGTATAAAAGTTTCTAGATTGATAAAAATTCTTCATCTATTGTTCATGGACGATGTACTCATTATAGCAAGGGAAAGTTTACATGAATGGAAGGAAATCGACAAAATTATCAGGTTATTCTGTAAAGCCTTCGGACTATCGATTAATCAAACATAGACAACTATTCATTTTGAAGGCCTCACAGAGGTAGAATTGGCCCCTTTCAAGACAGTCCTACCTTATACATTTAATGATCTCTCGAACGGTTTCAAATACCTGGGTTACTTTCTAAAGACAAGGGTGCATAGGGTTGATGATTGGGATTGGATAGTGGCTAAATTAACCAAGAAAATCATATTATGGTGTAACAGGTGGCTCTCTATGGGAGGTAGATACATTCTTATTAAAATGGTGATGTAAGGACAACATGTTTATTGGATGTCTATGGAAGCTATCCCTAGCTCAGTATTAAACAAGATTAGAAAATTGATGTTTCACTTTCTATGGAATGGTCATAAAGATACTCAGTAGTATCATCTTTCCAGATGGGAGACATTATCTAGACCAAAGAAGAATGGAGGTTGGGGGTTCCGAAACCTTGTACACTTCAATACAGATTTGAATGTAAATAGTCTATGGAGGGTCTTGTCACAGGATGGTATCTGGCATAAGGTTTTAATGGAAAAATATCTACCAAACATAATAGTTATCAACTGGCTTAGGTTGGCTTCACACAAACTTTGTTCTTCTTCTAGAATCTGGGCTATTCTTACCCGTTCTATACATGTTATCACCCATTGGCTGAGCTGACGACCAGGATCCTGACATCTCATTTCCATTGGAAGAGATCAGATCCTTGGCATCGGTGACAAATCCTTCCTCCCAGAAGAGATCATTACAATTTTAAATCAAAAAAGGATAATTTTTCTAGCTCAAGCCACTGTTTCCTGGGATCTAATCACTTTCTCAAAGATTTGGATGAGCTATGAGGACTTGGGATTATCCGGGAATCTTGCTACAGTTTGGGAAAGCTATATTTCAGATCTTAAAGGAGTCGAGATCTCGCTCCATGACGTCGATGATACATTACTATGGACTGGAGGAGATTCATCTAGAAACATCTCAGTTAGAAACATTTATGTTGCCCTTATATCTACACAAAATTTCCTGATATGGCATGGATGGAGAGTTAACTTATGGAAATGGGAAATACAACTGAAGATAAAATTATTTTTAGGGTTGCCTGCGGACAACAGGATCCTATCTTGGGATGTATTACAAAAATAAGGATGGGAGGGACCGTGTATTTGCTTTCTCTGTAAGAAAAAATCCAAAGAAAACAACCACCTTTTCATATATTGCACCTTTGCAAAAACAGTTTGGGCCAGGATTTCTCATTTTCTATAAATAAAAAATTCTTGGGATGGATCTTCACTTATATATTGCTTAGACTCCTGGACAAAGAACAAGTATGTACCAAAAAGGTTGGCTGCAATTACATGTTGGCACATATGGCTTGAAAGGAACAAAGTGATCTTTGATGAGAAAGCTCCTTCGGCATGGGCAGTTGTATACAAGACACTTGGATCTCTCATCAAGCTTCCTCCATCACAAAAATTGTTGAACATAAGATAGAGGCCAATCACACAGATTGATGGTTTTACTATAGATTTTTTTGATGGCGAATCTTTAGCAGGTGAATTGAATTGTGGAGCTGGGGACATCATAAAATTCCTAGAGTCTACGGTATACAGATGGTATTTCAACTGCGGGGAAGGTACAAACACCAAAGCTGACCTTATGGGAGCCTGGGCCACTCTCACATTAGAAAAACACTTGAATATTCAAAAAATACATATTTTGGGGGACTCCAAGGTGGTTATTGATTGGCTAAACCATAAAGGAAAACTTCAGGCCATTAACATTGAAGGATGGAAACACAAAATATTTGAACTGTCTACATCATTTCAAGGTATCTTCTTTCATGATATCTACAGGGAATTCACTAAGGAGGAAGATTGATTATCAAAGCATGCCCTCTTGGAGCCGAAAGGAATATTATCATATTTCCCATGGGAAGGAGGGACAATGGGTCCTACAATTCATATAGAATTGTTTTAAATCTTCCTTAGTATTGAATCTGATCAGAGTATTGGCATGGATTTAGAAAGTATTTTGGGATATTTTGAGGAGATGAACTTCATTATATTAGTATTACCTATGCTCAGTGATATTGTAAATGTTTCTATTTGGTCAGTGTTTTTTGTAAAATGGTTTTGTGGACAGTTTATTTTGTCAGAATAGTTTCTATGTGATCGGTGTTAGCACCAATTCTTGCAAGGGGGGATGTTTCTCTACGATTTCAGGCCCTTGGTGTAAAATGCGAAGAAATGAGTTTTAAAAACCCATCAAATGTGTTTTATTCAAAGGCCACATTCATGAGCGTCAAGCGCAACACACATAAGAAGTTCATTTCAGGCTTAAAATCAAGCGAGCGGGCATTTTTGTTTTCAGTAGTGAGGATCCATTGATGGAATGGATCAACGGTCATCAGGTAAGCCAGAACCATGGAGTTGCACAAGGTTTAGAGCATGGGATCATCCCTTAGGGCCAAAGTCACGAAATGAACATGGTCATCCGATCCAGTCGGGATACGTGGCGCCTGATTAAGTCTGGTCTCCATCTCGGCTATCATGACTTTGAAATACAAGGGTTGACTCCCTCCCATCCACGATATGTGAGATGTGAAGGCACCTTTGGGTGAGGGCCCACATTCATAGCACAAGGTCATATGGAAAGGCAGTTGGAGGAAGAGGAGCGAGAACTCCCAGTGGGAGAATCCCTGAAAGGATCGGGACCGTTAGTCTTGAAGGACACGTGGTGCCTGATTAAGTTCGGTCACCATATCGACTATCGTGACTTTGAAATACAAAGGTAGACCCCCTCCCATCCATGATACGCGAGATGCGAAGGCACCTTTGGGTGTGGGCCCACGGTCCTAACACCTGGTCATGAGGTAGAAGGGATAAAGTGGGGGCCAGTTGAGTTTAAATGCTCATTGAGCAACGAGTGATCGGGGCCGTCCATTTTAGCAGAGGCATGTGGCACATGATCGATCTTCGTCGCGTTTTGGTTACTAGGACTTCGAGAGAAAGGGAGCAAGAACTCCCGATGGGAGAATTCCAAAAAGAATCTGTACCGTTGATCATGGAGCAGTCTCAACCATCCATCAGGGATGACTCTCGGTGCATGAAGCTAAGGAACGGCCAGATCTGTGCGGCCAGGATCTACGTGCCCAGATCTATGGCCAGGGTTTCATTCTGGAACCCCTTTTCCATTCTACCTTTAACAAGGGGGGGGGGGNATTTGAGTGCCTGAATCAACGGCTGAGGATTGATTCTAGACCCCTTTTTCCTTTCTACCTTTAACAAGGGGTGGGGGTTTCCAGAATGAGTGACTTTGTGTGGGTCCCCCTCTCATATCCTCATGTTTTCTTCGACCTTTCACCTTCCACCATCTATCTTCCACTCTATATCTCACCTACTCTCAGCACCATCCTAGCCCACCTTATTCCCATGTCGACCTCTTACCTTTCAACACCTGTCCCTCTCCTTTCCACCTCGCTCCGTTATAAGCAACGTATCCTCCCTCGACCAATCATGTCCCGTCGCAACTCATCCACCACTTCCAATCATGTGCCCCGGTCATCGCACCTGCCTTCACACCTTATCATTAAGTCATTCAGCTGATCCAGGAGGCAGCGCGAGAGGGCCTCCACGTCCCAAGAGTCCAGAGTTGACCGGGGCCATTCCCAATCCCAAGGAAGCAGTTATTGAGGTGGTTGGTGGTGGTTAGACATCGTCTCCACCATAAATGAAAAGTCCAGAAAGGGACCTGAGACAACTCAATTCTTCTGCAGGGTTTCCAAGAGCCTGATTGCATATAACATAAGCACACGACTGTTCAGATGACTGCATGGGCAGTCTACCCAACATCTGCACATGCAGTCCGATAGAGAAGATCCTCAATGTCAAGCATTGAACTCCTGATGTGATCGCGCTTTCAACATTTGAGTAAGTTCCAAGTATATGTAGGCAATTTCACCATTTTTGTAAGGATCGATGGTAGAGCAAAGCTCCCAAATGTAAAACTTTAAGTCAGCCTCTGGTTCTCTGGTTATAGACTGATATTTTGAGATTTCTTGTTTAATGGTAGCCAGCCTCCTCCTTTCCTTTTTCCTTTGAATCTTAAAGCTCGGGCATGGATGATCCAGTCGGGTGTTGCTATGACTATATGATGCATGTTTGATTGTATTTGTTCTGCAACATTTTAGGTTTACTTTGAAGTTTCTCTGGTCTGAGAGGATCTCATATCTGAGACTTTTTACTTTTCTTTCCTTCCACTTACTCACCACTATGCAAAATTTACTGGCTTAAGTTAGATCAAGACCTCGCATGTCTTTGTTGTTCCAACCCAATTTTCTGAGTTAAGCGATATTGTTCCGAGTTTACTTCCATTCGATCACCCTTTTTAAACAAATAGTGACATAAACTGATGGGCATTGGGCTCTGCTCCTGCTACAATCTACAAGTGACTTTTGACTCCAACAATCGGGATGGAGCTTGGTGGTAGTAACGATAGCACTAGGTTCTACATCAGTGATCTATCTCCCCCTTTCTGGTTCTGACTCGGAGTCGGAACCCGCATTTTATTCAGAGTTTTTCACCTCAACCACCAACGACTTCTTTGAGCGACAATCAACAATGTTATGCCAAAGGATATTATGGAATTCGCACCACTTGATCCCTATATATTTCTTTGTCTTTTCGTGTGTCCTTATTTTCTTGCGGCTTGGACTGGTTGTCCTGAGGCTTTTTATCTTTTCTTTGTCGTTTTTTCAATGGGTTGGGGCCGCCCTTTCCTGGTTTTTGCTGTGAGGGATTCCCAGGCCCAAATTTCCGCGTCTTTTGTTTGAGCTTCTACTCGATTTTGACGGCATATCGGTAGGCCGCACCCAAGGATGAGATTTCTAGAAAATCCATTTCGGTCTGGATGTATCTATGCAGACTGCCACGATACTTAAGTACCAGATGTCTCTCAAAATATTTGACACCCAACTTGGTGCGCAAGGTATGGAATATATTTGTGAACTCGGACACTGCTTGGTCTCTTTTCTGTCGCAGTGTGGTCCATTTTGTGTACAGGTTGTCATACCTTCCAACAGGGTATTATTGTTCCTTAATAACATCCCTGAAGGAGTCTTAGGTGATTGCAACTGTAAATAATGAGGGTTCCTCTATTTCCTTTTCCTCACAGAAAGTTTCCCACCAATATTTGACATGGGGAATGACTTTGAGTAGCGCAAAAGTAATATTCTCTACTCGAAAAGTTATGGACAAAAAAATACTCTTCTAGTAGATTCAACCATTTGTCTACAACATCTGCGTCTATCTTACCTCCAAATATAGGAATATCGAAAAAATTTTGTACCTTGAAGGGGGTGATGCCTCCAGTTGAGGATGATGTGTCGCTTGTTTGTAGCTGCCGAAGGATTTTCACAAAAATATCCATCATCTCGTTCCTCTGTTGCGAGAGGGATCCTAGAGAAACATTTTGAAAGGATCTCTTGTCCCGTCATCTTTATTTTCTCCCACCATGAGAGGTTGCTTGGGTGTGCGAGAGCTTTTTTCCTCAAGAGAAACAAGCTCGAGACCCAATACTTTGTACCCTGACCTCGCTGGGGACATGCATTAAGAACGAAAAAGAGCAGATCACTCTGATACTATTGATCCAAATTTTATGAGTAGAACTAAATGAATAGATTGTTTAAAATATGCTTAACACCGAATAACAGATATACAATAAAACTGGTTTCTATTCAGTAAGGAAATAAGCTGAAACTGTAAAATGTAGCGGAAAACAAGCTTGCTAGAACGGTGGCGGCTTATCTCTGAGAAGAGATGTGATGGCTACGCTCATTCACAAGAAGATGATTAAAATGTGGCTCTCAAGGAATTTTTACAATAAACAGGAATTTCAATAACCCTAGACATCCAAAATCCTAACCCTAGGAGATGAAGCGCCAAAATTCACGTGGGCCCCGTTTGGGTAAGTTAGTACATCAACTTCCCGGGGTTGTAACTTTTGCATATGATCTTTGTTTTAGGTGAACGATAGCCCATTGGAAAGGTATATCTGAGGAATAAACATGTTTCCTTCAAACTCAAACTTATTTTTCAATTTGATTGTGGCGAGCCCTAAAAACGTTGTTTAGGGCCTCAAAAACGGCCTCGAAAGTCAGGGACCCGAAAACTAGGAAAAAACTGCCAAACTGGAAAAATGCCAAATTGAGCCAGTTGGAATAGGTGGGAGGAAACTGAAATCCATATGGATTATAAGGTGAAGTATTTTAGTTAGTACTTAGCACACACCCTCACATTATTATGTAACTCAATGACATTTGATCTCCTAAAATATCTAAAGGAAGAAATATAATGCTCAAGTAAAATCACAATTTGGTGAATGGAAAATAATTCAAAATACAACAATGGGAGGTCGATCTAGAAAGGGATCATACAAAAGTAGGGAGATTTGATAAGAAGAACACCACCATAATGGTGAGTGGCATTAAGATCATCAACATGGCACCTCACATTTGATAACCTTTATCCACACCCAAGATTTTCACCGCAGTTACAATTCCCAGAGGTTCAAACATAGTTTTAGGTAAAATATAGTTGTAAGATGCAAATCTCCCAAACAAAGAGAAACATATTCCATCCAAAGATAAAAAAATTACAATAAAGAAGTGAATAAGCATACCATGTGCACAAGTCCTATGTTGGTTGGAAATGAACCTAATGGCCACAACTTGTGGTGTGTTGCACTGCTACGATGAAGGTATCAAAAGAATCAATATAAGATCAATTGTATAATCTATAAAGTGGTTCTCATGACCATTTTATTACGAAAGATTAGGTTGAAAGGAAAAAAAAAATTTTAACCTATTGTAATCTAATCCTGGTTAAGGGATTATGGTTGTAATCTAATTTGGATTAACGGATTAACATTTTGGATGTTGAAAAATACCTAAATATTGTATTGTGAATGGTCAAGTTAATAGAATGAACAAGATAAAGCAGTAACTCCAAGTTAGTTGGTTTTCCCAATTAAGGGTTTCCAAGATAAATCCCCATGTATGTGTCATTGTTGTTCTTTTTATTTTTCTTAAGAATATATATGCATTTCTTTACTTGCATAGGTTTAAAAGTTACATAGGTGCTATGGATAAATCTAGTCTACGAATAAGTCAGACCTGCCCTTAGTCCAAGACAAACAATAGGTATAGATAGCTACAATGTTTGCCTAGATATAAACATTTTGGTTCCTTTTACACTAAGAGAGAGAGAATGACATATCTATTTAATGATAGTTTTCCTTGTATGTCCTGGTCTGCGTAGCTCCCAAGATCCAACTCTAGCTCTTGCAATCTACTTCATGCACACAAGTGATGAAGAAACACCAATATACAAATTCTCCAAGAGTTAGGAAATAACAACTCTGTTGTAGATCTAATCCGATCTACCCAAGGCAAGATCAGATCTATCAACTACAATTGAATACAATAGTATGGAAGAAGAAAACACACACACACACACACATATCAAATGAACAAATACATCAATGTACCTTTACTTGAGTCTTGATGCATTCCTCCTCATGCTCCTTGCTCTTGATACTCCTCATCCCTTACTCAAACAAGGTTAACCTAACCTAAAGACTGATTTGTATGGAAAATCTCCTCTAAAATTCCAACCACAAGTACCTGTGAATAATTATTCCTCCTCTTGGCCATGGAATGTCTTCTTATATAGATTGTTGGAGGAGAATTGGAGAGGATTCTAGATATCTAGAACTCAATGAACCTCTACTGGATTGAGAATTCCCAAGATCATATCATGAGATCTACAACTCACCTAGATCTGATCGCCTCAAAACTCACCAACTCTAGAAGGTATAGGGGTGGTTGCAGGCTAGAAGAAATGCAGTCAGTGACAGGTCGCAGGATGCAATTCATCTAGGTAGCCAATGATTGCACTCTGTCAAAGAATTGGGGCATGACCACCCTCAAAAGTGAGAAAAATATCTGTAAGAAGAGAGTGCCTCAACATGATGTCATCAATGGGTCCTCCTGTGTCCCTAGGGAGAAAAATAGGGGTGTAATAGATGCCTCCTAATGTGTGAGGTCAGAAGAGGAATTGATGGACAAAACACATTACGATAATGGTCACCAACATGATGCATCGTAAGGAGGGAGAAAAGATATCAAGAAGCCAAGGAGTAATTACAATTAGACATCAAGTATATATAAATCATCCCCGAGGTAGGCATACCCATGCTCGGAAGAGAGACAAAGCATGGACTCCAACACAATACACTATGGATCCATGAAATGGAATGCAAGGAAATGGCCACAAAAAAGTATACAATGGTTCCATGTCATCAAATAGATCATAGCCACAAGAAAATACTATGTGGATCTATGTCACAACATACATCAGTAAGATATTGAGCACCAATGCGAGTTCCCTTGTAGTCTTCAAAGTACTCATACAATAGTGATATACTCCATCACAACTTTGGAGGGGTAGTGTGAATGAGTGATGTAGCCCCAAACCTAAGGTCTTTGTCCCAACCCCGATGGTATGATTCTACAACACACGAATAAATAAGCTGATGTAGAATGATGACTTGGAAACAAGACACAGGAACACCACTGATATAGTGCAACAATGCATGAGGCATTGAAACACTTTCCATAATTACTAGAAGAGTAACCAACCATAGGAGTATATGTGACTCATATGAATGGTATATGACTCCTGGGAAAGATATAACCCAACAATAAGACAATGATGCAAACATGTGTCATGTTAAAGGGAAACACGACTGACTCTGCAACATTTGTAAATGTTAAAATATTAGATGTGCTCTTTTTACAATAGACAATATCACTATTGTCACCCAACCATAGGCACACAACCATCCCTGAGCACCATAACATTTTCTACATAGAATGATTCTAGAAGCAGCACTAGAACCAATGGATAACTAAGAGAGTGCATCTTTCTCCAAAGATAGCTCACCAGAAAGAAAGTCCCAAAGCCACAAAACAAGAGAAATACTCAGCTGCAACAGTTGCAGTTAGTAATAATACCACCAAGAATGTCACCAAGAATATCACCAAGAGATACTAGAAGGTATGGTGCACATCTTAGGCTAGATGGCACTGGAGAGAGAGACAAAGAAACACCCCAAAATATCCACCTTCCATTATTGTAGTTGTAGCTCCAAACTTGTGCTACACTTGAGAGAGTGAGTGAGGTGAGTGCAAATGAGATCAAGTGCCCTCTATTTATAGTTCTCTTTGTCAAATGTCTAGGTCAAATTTTTCTTTTGGAGGGTAATACTTTAATATTAATTATTTTATTGAGCCAACTTGTTTTCTAGGGTTCTTACACATCTGTTTAGGGTTTCTTTAGCTTCCAGAATATTCTAATCTAGTCATAGGTTACACATGGAGGTTGATACCTCCCGCAACTACCATAATATCAACACTCCCTCCTAGTTAGGGAGGTATTAATTGTAATGGTCTCAAACAAATCCATCCATTTCACATGGTGTGGGAAATGCTCACATAGTCTTGCAGACCATTCTATAAGTAGCATCATCATAGCTGCACAGGCTATCTCATGACCACGCAGATCAAGTCACAAGCATCATCATCACTATGCATCTAGCTGAAAATCACCTCCAACACTACTAGTTGGCACACCAGCCTAAGAAACACCTTCAAATCTACTGGTATTATCCATGGAAATCTAGTAGTAGTACATAGTTACTACAATGCCATCCAATATATCACAATAGTTTCGATCCATAGCAGTACAAAACTGCTACCCAGTGCTACCCAGTGGTACACAACCACACCTAGTAGCACAAAACTACTATCTAGTGACATACAATCACTACTAGTGGAACACATCTACCACAATAGCACATAACTGTTGTCCAGAGACCCACAATCTCCATTGCAATCAACTAGTAGCTACAAAATATATCACCATGCAGTACAACTGACTCCTAACATTAAATCATATCATCGTCTGCATCATATCGCGAGGCCATAATCCATATGAGTAATCAGGAATGATGTTGAATAAGTCATGTTTTTAACCTAGTGCACTCAACAAAGTGTCTCGCATAAGTAATTTACTCAACAGAGTGACATCGGGACCATTCTTCTAATCCAGACATACATCCTAGAAGAATAGTTGTCCCAACAGATGTTGAATTCCCCACAATGGCTACAAGAACCATCCTCTCCATTGTATCATCTTTAAGTTGTACTAGCATGATGTGACTACATCATATCTAAGTTGTACTAGCATGATGTGGAGTACCGTCTACATCATCTTTAATTCATACTAGCATGATGTGAATGCATCATATCTAAGTTGTACTGGCATGATGTGCATCATCTCTAAGTCATACTATCATGGTGTCAATGCACCATCTCTAAGTTGTACTGACATGATGTGAGTCATCTCCATCATCCCTAAGTTGTACTAGCATGATGATACTACATCATATCTAAGCTTTACTAGCATGATGTGACTCAGAAATATGCATCCTCTCTAAGTTGTACTAGCATGATGCTAATGCATCATATCTAAGCTATACTAGCAGGATGCGTCTTAGTACATCTTTATCATATCTAAGTTGTACTAGGATGATATTGAAGCATCATATATAAGTTGTACTAGCATGATACACATCACCAATTTTTCAACCTGGACCATTCTCCATAGGGAGAATGTTTGTCCACCAACACACTGACTATCCATGATGCCATATATCAACACTCCCTCCCAACTGAGGAAGTCATTTCCTCCCTTTATACCAAGGGAACAATATCCATGAGTCCCATCTTGTCCCTCAAGTATGTTGCGTATGTGTTATATTCTTTGCACGATTAGTATGAGCAAAAGACAGGCTGTAGTGGAACTTTCAACTACAGAATCTGAATACATGGCAACCACTCATGCAAGTAAGGAAGCAGTATGGTTACAAAGATTGTGTTCAGGTATTGGGTTGGTACAAGAAGCTGTAAGGATAGAGTGTGACAGTCAGAGTGCAATTTTCTTGCCGAAGAACCCTGCTTATCATTCAAAGACAAAGCACATTGATGTTCAATATCACTTTGT
>SNQJ01S0175062.1:0-12956 GCA_010110895.2 Picea sitchensis | reverse complement strand
AGACATACAACAAACCATTGTTTTTGGTAAAACATTGCGTAGCTTTCCCTATGAGATATATTCTACTGTAATTTCCGTTTTCACTTAATAGGTAGAGATGTGATTGATTGCTGTAATATTAGTTTGCTGCCATAATTTTCAGTGTGGGGTGTTGGTAGATCTAGCATTCCTTGCAATTCTGAAAATTTTTCAGTTTTCAGTTATCCAGGGTTTATTTAAGACTGCAGGTCTACTTAAGCCTGAATTGAAAGTTTTAACAAAGGTTGACAACATTTGAATTTAAATCAACATCTTACTCTTGGCCTGCTGATTATGGTGTTTATCGACAAAATCTGCCTTTCCTATGGCCATCTACTTATCCTTTGCAGACTGAAAAGAAAGAAATATAACTAAATGTTATAACAAAGTTAATGTTTTCAGTTCGGCTACAATCTTAATGAAGAAATTAATGAATTATTTGATCAAATGGGTTACATGAAAATATCTCACAATTTAAATTAATCGTCACCATGATGCAATGATTTCACTTGCCCCATCCATCTTTACCCATGCTATGCTTTGAGGTGCAAGCATTCTAGAAGGGAATGACCTGTACTATACCTAATATAATAAAATATTTACTTTGTAGCATTATAAATTTACAATATAAGAGATATAATAAATAAAGTCATTAAGTTATTGTAAACCCTATTTATAATAAGTTGACACTTTATGAACATTGAAAATACACCACCTTTTCTCAAACTTATATTAATTAAGTGTCAAAGATTTGTAATCACGATCATCAATCTTCAATATAATACAATATTTTATTACACATTTGCATATATCTGTCGCTTCTTTCCTTTCAGTAGTTCATACCCAAATCCTCTTGGAATACAAAAATTATCAAAATATTAACGTTCAACCACCACAGACATTGAAAAGCAAAGGTATACTCAAACAAACCATTAAGAGGAAAGAATATAAAATGCACCTGTCAGACCGATATGAAGAATAATGCAACCAAAGCTAAACAGTTCTTCAAAATCCTAGAAAAAATCCATTAAACATTCTTTCCACATATATCATTAAATTTTACATATTTCATTACAATTTTAGATTATATGGGAAGTAATAAATAAAGTCATTAAGTTATCGTAAACCCTATTTATGATAAGCAACACTTTGGGAGAAAGGACAGCACCCTTTCTCAAACTTGTATGAATGAAGTGTCAACATCTGTAATCATCATCAATGTTAATATAATATTTTAATATACTTTTGCGTATATCTACCACCTTTTTCATTTGAGTTGTTCATAACCAAATCCTCTTGGGATAAAAAATTATAAAAATAATAACGTTAAACCTCCACCAACATCGAAAAGATAAGATATAATAGAACAAACCGTGAACATCGAAAAGATAAGATATAATAAAACAAACCGTGAAGAGGAAAGAATTTCAAATGCACATGTCAAACCCATATGAAGAACAATGCAACCAGGGTTAGACAATTCATCAAAATCCTAGAAGAAATCCATTAGACAATCTTTCTAAAGATGTCATCAATTAATATTTTGTAGGACAAAAAGGAATGAAACAATAACTGATCACGAACAAGCAGACCCTCAAGCCCAAGACCTCCAATCAGGGCCCGCCCAAGTTTGCTAAAGTGTATCCATCTTGAGAACAAGGTCACATTGTGCATAGATTGAAATAATTACAACTCACTAAAAACATTTACCAATAGTTTGCAAGTGCCAACCAGAGTGGTCAATTGGGTATAGCTTGTTGGGTATAACTTAAGGAAAATTGTTAACTTTTCTTGTCTTAGTTTAAATTCCACTTTGTGACATGTTTGTTCTCTTCTTGAACCAATTGTCTACTATTGATTTGGTTTTGAACTCTGAAGAATCTAGTTTACCATAAATACTATCCTTGAAAGGAAGGGAAATACCTGGTGAGTATTCCCAGGAAATACATTAAGCGAAAAAAAAAAAAGTGTCAGCCCAGTGAGCTAACTCAAGTGCTTGAGTATTTGAGCTTATGCATAAGGTCTCAAGGGTCAATCCTGTGACCCAACTACCTCTGTTGCATGTCTCACCCAATGTCCATGTCGAATTCGACGCTGTGGTCAGAGCTGATAAATTTACACTGAGTATTATCCATGAAATGCCAAAAAGTGCAAGAAGTTTCCTCACAAAGTTTTCCTTAAAACAAAGTGTCAACCAGTCACCACTGTACCTAATATATTAACTACCCAATATGGGCCTCGAAAGCCAGAGTGTGCCTAATAATGAAGTATGGTGATTAACACTAAAAACCAAAGTATATGTTTCGCTTCTATTCTTCAACGCTCGAATTCTGCACAAGACTTTGCTATTCACAAAGCATGAGGACTTGTGAGGACTAAAATAGTACATTATGCTCATTATGGAAATGCACAAGGCTCTGCAAGTACCTACATATGCATAGGACTCACCTGAGTTCATTTTATATGGGTATTTCAAAAAATACCTGTTTTTTGTGGGATTTCAGAAAATTTCAAATACGGTTCTTTCCACGCTTCTATCTTGTGGGATTTCAGAAAATTTCAAATACGGTTCTTTCCACGCTTCTAGCATCTCAGAAAAATTCAATAACACACACGCACATTCTGAACTGTAATAGAAACCCAACTAGACGCAACATAAACTGAATCTGCAATTATGAAAAACGGTTGAAAAAGTTTTTTAAAAAAAGATGGCTAACCAGTATTTCACAGCCTTGCACCTGGAACACCTTCTAGTGGTGGTACTGAAACAAACAGCACACTGGTTAAGCCTTAGCCTGTCGAATGCAACACCATAATCACTGTGCTCAGCTTCAACTCTGTGAGCTTCTTCTGCTGCCACTAATAACAACTTCCTGATCTCGGCCTTCCTGGCTTCTGTGGACTTCCACTTCATGAACACCATGAGAGTAATGAGAAGAACAGCCACCAAGGCCAGGACCAAGGGTGGGATTTCAAGGGGCATTATTTACTATGAGCCTGCTTAGCCTGCCCACATGAGCAGGCAGGCATTCAGATAAATTGGTTGGATTGCACTTGTGGGTGCCAACAGTCTGGTTTAGTTGGTTAGCTTAAGCCCGAAAAAATGTCAGCTACGGTCGTCATTCTCCCTTATAATATTCATAGTCAACATGGTTTTCTGGAAGGAAAAACATTGACTCTGCATTAGACCCACATGACCTGTGAACTAAGGGCGGGCCTTAAAAGTAAGGGCATGCATGGGAATGGACAGAAATGGCTTTCAGTGTTATAGCTGTTAGAAAAATTTGGGATGGACGATAAGAGTGTCCTAGTCAACGTGGCCTGCATTTATTGCTCTAAGAGTTGGAGTTCAGTTGGATATGATGGAGAACCAGGCCTAAGATAGTTTGTGCCACGTATGTTCTTCCACGTCGGCTTCCATGGTTGGCTTAACAGAAAGCAACAGCAGGAGCCTAAGGTCATTAATAGAAGTCCAGCTGAACATTATTGGGGTGAGTGTGTTGGAGTCAAATAGGATATGGATCAGCAATCATGACTTATTTCAAATCATTTCTCCATATTCGGCCACTGAACATGGCAGAACTGGTATTTAATGCGCACCGTAGCTGGGGCCTAAATGGTTTGTACCTTCCGCTTGAAATTGCTGAAGCTTCTGACAACTAGGTGAAAGTGGCGATGTTGCATGTGTTGGGTGTTATTTGGGTCCATGCAGTGAATGCAATGGGTAGAAGGTTTCGAGGTTGGTTTTGAAAATTGGTGAGACGATGTTGCATTTAGTTGGCTGTGAGAAAGAAGAAAAAAATTTAACGTACAGTCCATGAGGTTAACAATAGTTTATGGGACAGACTGCTTCATATACTGATTTCTGCATTTCAGTCTTTTTCCTGTTCAGCCTGATGATGAGCTTTCCCACTTTCTCAACTGTCCCTTCCCTCCCTGAATAAATTATTCCAAGAGTTAGTTGTGGGAATGCAGTTAATGTAATGGGTATGGTAAAAGGTTTTGAGGATGGTTTTGCATGGGTGAGAAAAACGTTTTAAATTTTTTTATTTTTTTTAATGTGTTTTTGTGTAAAATTTGGTCAAAAATTTAGTAAGGAAGTTGGAGTTGTAGATTTCAGTGAATAAAATTATATATTTACTATTTAAACAATGTAAAATTGTGATTTCACCAATTCCAAAAATAATTAGGGGAAAAAAGAAAAAACTTATAACATTTAGATTAAATTTTTATTATAATAGTTGAATTAAAGATTAAGTAAAATATATATTTTTAATTTTTAATTCATGAAAGTTTAATATGATATAAGGGTTTTGAGACTTTTAAATTAAATTAGATTAATATAGTATATGGAAATCACTATTTGTGTTAGTCATATAAATATTATTAATTCTATAATTAATAATTAATAATTGAACAAGTAAATTAATGAATAGTAAAAATAAAAATAAAAAAATAATTATTGTATTAAATTCTATAATTAATAGTTGAATAAATTATTGAATAGTAAAAATAAAAAGAAAGACATAATTATTGTATTAAATGTGTCTTCACCCTACAATCCTATCTTCTCCTTCATATTTCCACCATTTAATCTCACCACCTCTCAACAAATTTTAATCCTACTACCTTGAGAAAAAACATGGATTAAATTTTTTATTTATACATTTGTGAAGAATATGAATGTGCTCCATATATACATTGTATATACACCCCAATTCTGACTTTGAAATTTATTACCACGAATTTAGGTTCCCAGATAAAAGACTTTGACATGACACGCCTCAAAGAATTTGGGTGGCATTTACACACTGTATATAATTTTTTAACAAGGATGTACTATATATATTGTATATACAGCCCAATTCCACGGTCTATCAGTCGAGGCGGCTTGCATATATACACAGCGACTATCCGTACACCTCTCTACAATCACATTCAGCGTCTCGACGACCCGCCAAAACCGCTGTTTTTCCGAAATGCTCGGGAGATAAGCCCGAGAAGGCCGCCCTTTAACCACAAGAAAAAGAACGTGCGGTACAAGTCGAAGTTCGAAATTAGCGAGGAATATAGGGAGCTGTAAAAAAGTCAAATCGGGAAGGTATTTTCTTGGCATCCTAACCGCATCTGAAAATGATAGGTCAATAATGTTTTTTTTTTAATTATAAATTTAAAAAGTAATTATTGTATTCTTTAAATAATGAATATCTGCCTGCCTTGGTTCATAGTTCTAGAGCCACCATTCTTGAATTTAATAATTTATGTCAACTTCTAATGTGGGACTCATGTATGATGGGATGCTTCCAAAGGGTATGTTTTCTAGGGAAGGAAGCACAAATATATACGTATCCATAGATAGATAAGACATGGATCATTATAGTTAGACAAATATTGTCAAGGTGGTGTCTTGTCCCTATCTACTTGCATTATTGTCCCTACCTATTTGCATTATTTTCCACACCAATGGCAGATGTTTGGAAGAATTGTGCATGGGGATTAAGCATGGTTCGTCTCTCTTTCTTCAAAGGCCCCATTGCAAATGGTGGGTTATGCTTGATTGTACCAAGCATGGGTCTTTCCTTCCCGTGTTGTAAGGGTGTTCAATTTTGTCCTTTATGTGAATGTAAATTGCAACGAATGAGGTCAATGGATCCTAGATTAAAGTTCACTTAATGAGGTCAATGAATGCTAGACTAGAGTTCACTTTTTTAAAGTAGGGTTCCTTTTTAAAATATATATGAAGTCAAAAGTATCATGATCCCATCTATACATGCCATGTTTCCTTTCAAAGTTAACATTGTAAGGTTGATTTTGAATAATGTGTGAAAGTAGCATAATTGCAATGGCTTTTTGGGTCATACACCCTCAACTAGAGAAACAAAAATTCATGCGGAGATAAGAGCATAAAACTAGACAAATATAAATGATTATATAGCACATTGCATACAATTAATGTTTTATATAGATTATTAACTTTAAAATTTTATTGTAATAATAAATTGGTATAACAATGATATGAATCGTGTGAAGTTAATATTAATTAGTATCTATTNCTAGACAAATATAAATGATTATATAGCACATTGCATACAATTAATGTTTTATATAGATTATTAACTTTAAAATTTTATTGTAATAATAAATTGGTATAACAATGATATGAATCGTGTGAAGTTAATATTAATTAGTATCTATTAATTCAAAACTCTCAATAACATTAACTTGATTATATATGAAGGGAGATGTATAAATAATAATACATGGTGAGGGAAGATAAAAGCATTAGGGGTGACATTAACTTGATTATATATGAAGGGAGATGTATAAACAATAATACATGGTAAGGGAATGCAAAAGCATTAGGGGTGTTTAGCATCTTGTTTTTTTATATTTGATTAATATAATAGCGTATGTGTGTTAAGAAGATGAAGAGACAAATAATATGTGATGTTCTATTATGATGGTCAAGCTTCCTTTTTAGTCTATTGAGTTGTTCGTCCATATCATTCTAGTGCAGGTGCCTCAATATCATATGTGTCTTATTTTAGGTTGCGCCTATGCTTGACTTTCAATTATGTTTATATTGAGGAATTGCATGTCTCTCTAATGCGTATTTGCACTCGTGAACTCTCAAAATGCTAGCATCTATTTTGTTGATCTTGCACTTTATTCATCTTTGCGCTCACGCATAGAAAATCCTTGGAAGGAACCTTTTCATAAGCAACTCTTCCAATCATGGACTTAACTCAATCTTTGACTCTTTTATGGATCAAATCTCTCCACTTAGGAGTTGTCAGTCTTCANTGCACTTTATTCATCTTTGCGCTCACGCATAGAAAATCCTTGGAAGGAACCTTTTCATAAGCAACTCTTCCAATCATGGACTTAACTCAATCTTTGACTCTTTTATGGATCAAATCTCTCCACTTAGGAGTTGTCAGTCTTCAATAATTGTCCTTCTAGACGAAAAAACTTCACTTGGATCTACTCTAAGGTGTACCAATTGTCGACTTACAAAAACTATGATTTTAGCCTTGTTGTCCCCATTTTGTGGATAACTAAGGAGATTATGTCTCGAGGCCCTCAGGTTGCAGATATGGAGTGTCGAGAGACCACATGACCAGCAGTATCCTTTTGCACAGCTAGAGACCCGCATCGCCACCACAGTGATCCAACACTTGATCATCATCCACACTAGCTTGCCACCACAGGTCAATTGGGTCTTGCTCCATGCGGTACAAGTCAGGTATGATGGTGGGTATCATTTTAATATTTGAGGTATTCTAGCTTGTGTATCAGAGGTTATTTTTTATTATGAGACATTTGTTTTGGAAACTATGCCTTTTACCTTGTTTAAATGTTGGTGGTTGGCTTGGGGCACTCAAGTAGATGGTCACCCTTAGGATGGGGTGTTTTTGGGAGCTTCCTTTGATGAGTCATCATGCCACTCCCAACCATACTTGCCACTTTCTATCATTATTTCCCCTCATGACATCATCTCTTGGGATTTTGGGGTAGACTACCCTAGAAGGGACCATTCCTCATTTCATGGGAAGAAGGGGTTGAAGGCCTAGAGGGGAGTTAGCTGGCAAAAGATAAAGGCCTCATGTAAGAACCCTCCAGATGCTTCGCCTAGGGGATCCCGAGAAAGCAATGAAAAGCTTCTTCGCAAGAAAATAAGGACCCCATGAAAATAATAGATAAAAACACTTAAATGATCAGTTGAGGATAGGGGGTCTCATCACGAGCCAACCTTCTCATCTCCATGAAAGTACTTGTGGGTGACATTGTCGTTACCTGGTCACCATGCCAGGGCAGTGGCCTCCAACTCACCCTATGTTATATTGAAAGAAAATACAAAGAAAGAAAGATAAAAGGCAATTGATGGGCTTAGAAAAAATGCATTATGGACGAAGGTGTGACACACCCTCCACAAATACACCCATAAATGAGATACTATGGACCCTTGCATATCATGAACCCCATGCCCATTAAGTACTTCCCCCATCCATTCCACTTCATTCACATGACTCACATAGGGTTGTTCCTAGACTTGGGGGGTTTGATACATTAAAAAGAGTACCATGCCAACCCTCCCACAACCAAACTTGGCAAAACATCTAGTTTCTTAAGCACAAGTTTGTATGATGTAGTCCTAGTATACATGCTTTAATGGCTCGTTTATTAACTTGATTCACTCATCATGATGCATTGACTTAAGATCCTTGGAGGGTGTATTCATTTGTCTTGCAGGTACAGGTTGGTGGCCAATTTTGGAAGAACAAGCCTAGCTTGGGTTTCCATGAGGGCAAGCAGCCGACAAGATGGATGACATAGGCCCACATGCTAGATGACAGAGATGCTTTCAGAGGCCTAGGAGACAGCAAGATAGACATAGCCCACCCTTTGCATGCCAAACAACTTGCCTAGAAGGGGAAAAACATCACTCCCTAGGGGCTTGACGTCACATTTGAGGGGCATGTGGTGGTTGATGATGAAACAGAGCATGACACATGGCATTTTGAGGTGGAGAGGCTCCGAATGATTTCCACATGGCCTTTGGAGGCCCTACTTTGCAGCCCAACTCCAATGACTTGCTCAATTTTCCAAAACGTCCTCCTTCAAGGGATGACGTCACCTTTGTTTTAGGGTTTTCTATGTGTAAAATGGTGTTAAATTATTGTAAAGGGGAAAGACAAGGGTTGTTATCCCCTTGTCTTGTGTTTTACCCTAATATTATGGACAATTGTGGACAAATTATGTTTAGGAGGATGATATAAGTTGAGATCACCTCATTTCATTTTTACATAAAACATAACACTCCCTCTTGTGAGAGGTCTTGGACTGAAATTTTCGGTCTCTTTGGCTAGTTCTCTCTCTTGTGATTTTGTTTATGGCTATGTCTTGGTTATGGCTGATGGAGATGGTGTGCTAGCCTTGGAAGGCTTTCTTCATTGCTTTTTTTGGTGGTTAGTCTAGCTTTTATTGCCTTTTAATGCTTGAAGGTGCCATTTATTTCATTGTATTATCATTTGTACAAGTTAAAGGTTCTATTTGCTTGAACCAAGTAGGCAGTATAAGGGCATACACCCCTACTTGTGTTTCCACCATTTTATTGCTAAGGGAATATTGCTGCATAAGGGTTTACTAAGAGGAGTATAATTGCATACACCCTCCTAGTCAAAACCCTAGCTAAGAGAAGTTTGCCTTGGGGAGTAAAAGGGATTACACAACCAAGGAAGTAGCCTATCTAGCTTATTCACATTCCCTTGACTCCATTAACCCTTTTCTTAAAGGCACTAGTCATTTACTTATTACATGGGAGAAATAAATTGTTGCCTTGGTAAACGTACAAGTTTCAAGTTTTGAAGTTGTCTCTTTTGGATAATGATCTTGATGCCTTGGGGATTCTTCCTCCCTTAGGGCATCCTCTTTCTCCCAAAAATTCTTATTGTTGTAGCAAAACTAACCTACAACCATTGGGGATGCTTTAAACTCTAACCCTAACTGCTAATATCTCACAAACTAACCCTCTAACTTTGCTAGTTTAACTTGCTAACCTAGGTGCATCTATTGGGACAGATTTTGGCATTTTTTGATGGTCGGATTTGTTGTTGTACTTCATTGAATTCTACAGTCACAAGGCTAATATACTGCTGCAGAAATTTACTTTAATGACAACCATCTTTATTCAATCTTGAAGTGTTATTTTCAGTCCACCTTGGTTACTAGTTTTATTGCTGACATTGCTAACTAATATAGACCTTTTACTCGTTGATTTGAATGTAATCTATTGTTGATTTAATAACCTGTATGTTGTTTTATTTTAGGGACATCAAGATTAACTTGTTGATCCATTAATATACTTGGTTGGAAAAGTGTCTTTTCTTGTGTCTTGGGCGAGTACAGGTGCACCGTCAACTATCTCTTTACTTGGTATCCATTTACCTCTCTTCACTTACCATTTTCAACTAATCATTCCTTCCATCACTTGACCTTCTGGGGGACTTCACCTTACACTTCCCTTCATCCTTCTCATTCCCCCTAGGGTCATCGGGATCACCTCCCTAGAGTGACCTAGTCACCCTTGAAGTGCGGGACCTACATCGAGGTGACATTGGGTGTAGGATTCCCTAGTTGTAGCACTTGATTTTGTGGTTGGGTCGGGCTTTTCCCAACCTACAACTTGTGCTATAACAAACCTAATCTTATAAAGTTTCAAGGTTCTTGGCTTGTAGCTCATCTTTTCACTCTATAATTGTATCTTTTTCCAACATTGTACTAACTTTTGTAACCAACCCTTTAGGAGCAAGCGTGAAAAAATCTTCTTCATTGTTGTCCAACATTGATGACTTGTAGAGCTTCTGGCAATTTAAGTTCAACATCAGATGCATGTCCATTGTAGCTAACAAGTTCAACTTAAATGCACTCTCTCCAAGCTACTCAACAATAGTGAAAGGGTTATCTTTGAGTGGATTGATCTTCATTTCTTTCACCTTAAAGGGCTCCTTATGTAGGTAATACCCAAGCTATGTCTCTTATACAAAATCGATGATCTATGTAGTGTTGATCATATTAGGCCTTGGATTTTTTCTTTCTCTTTTACAAAGCCTCTTGAAGTTGATCATGAATCCTTTGAATGTGGTCTATAAACCTTATAGTCTACTCATGTGCAACAACTTCCTTCCATATAAAAATAAATTAATTTTAATTTTAAACAAACTCTAATCGACGTTTCAAAAACTTTTAGGTGCACAGGTGCATCACTATATACAATGCACTGAATGAGTTTAGACATCGGTTTTTATTTTAAAAATTACAAGAAATGTATCAGTGCACATCCATACAAGGCACCTTGGTGCGTTCCTTATATTGGCGCACTAAAGAATGGTGCATCATTTTGTGATATTACAAACATCGATGCATCGTTAGACCATAAGCGCACCAATGTGTCTATATGTAGGGAGCGTTGAATCAAAAACTAATTGGTGTGCTTAATAGCCCAGACACACATTGGTGCGTCCAAGGAAGAACATCGATCTACAATTTTTTAGAAAAAATATAATGGTGTGCTAAGAGCACTTAAACACATCAATGATTCTCATTGTCAGGCTCACTAAGGTATGGTTATTTTTTTTTATCAAACTGTAATTTTATTTTTTACATTTCCTTGTGTGCTTCCAACCATACAAAAATTGATGCTCACCATCCATGTATGATTGCCCCATTGTCAATGCTATTGTGTCATTGGATTCCTTGATTCCTTCGCTTTATTGGTGGATTTGGTTCATTTTTTTAATTTTGCAAAACTATATCGTATTTTTATTTTTTATCTACGTGGAAACCATGTCTCATCGGCAAGAAAGAGACCAAGTAAATTGTTTGTTGCCTCCTCATTTACATTTTTAGCGGATTAAAATGTAGAATTTAGCTTAAATTTACCTTCTTTTATTTTTGAATCTGCATGGTGTGTTTAAGTCGTTCAACTCACATAGGAGTATGTAATGCATCCTATAAATTTACAGGGTGCACTATTAGCGGTGCATTGTTTTACATTGAGTGCACCAGTAAAACATAAAATAAAAAATAAAAAAACCCACGTTTGTTTGATGTTGTTTATAATTTAGGTGGCACTATACTCAATGCTTCTCGATATTATAAACACATAGTTGAAGACCATTTATATTAAAAAAAAACTAGATTTGATGGTTCTCTAGGAAATATATAGATGCATTATTAGTGGTGCCTCTTACATATTGTTACACCTCATATTGTATGAGGTTCCACCTTGTAATTTTCATCACATTGATGAAGATTTGCTTCTTATTCCCTAGAGTTGCTAGACCGACTTGGGGGGGTTCATCTTTATGGAGCCATCTCTCTTCATTGCATCATGTTATTTGACGAAGATCTTTGGTTGTGAGAATATCCCTTCTCCTTGATTAGATGGTGATTGGTTTCTTCCTTCATGGTTGCATATCTTTAATTGATGGAGCTTTAGGGGTTAGAAGATTACGGTCTTAATGCTTTGCTTAATGGTTGTGAGATGTTCCTTATTTCTATGGAATATCATTGATTAACCTAACCTAAATACATCTCACGATACCCTTTATTATGACTTTAGTTTATGGTAGGGTGTACTAAGATATACCACCACTTTTATTATAATGATACAAAACCTTTATATAATATACTCATGCTGACACATGGAGATAAAAAAATATTATTATTTTATTTTATGTGGCAATGGGACCATACCCTCCATTAATTCATTAATCCTTTTGGTATGGTGATGGAGGTCACTTTATATTATTAGTCCTTGCAAAAACAAGACTATAGCAATGAGTTTGCTATTGATTTGACATTAATTCCACTGACTAACCAATTTGACTATAAATTAAAACAATTTTTCAAAGTATAACATTGTTATATTGATTTTTATTTTTTTTAAATTATCATTGGTGAAGAAATTGAACCCCTTATTGCAGAGGTGTCAGTGAGCATTTAATTATGTATTTAATATTATTGGCAGATGGGTTGTGAAAGATGGGTGGAAATTGGATTAGCCAGAGATGGAGGCGTTGCCAACGGTTCGTATAGCCACCCAACTAGAGTCTGAATACACTTACGTGTAAGAAACTAAATCTGTAAATCTTTATCTTTTCCCGATTAATTTGGGAGAACAAATGCACTGTTAAGCCCTAATATTGGCTCATTACCCCTTAATTGGGGCATAGAAGATTAGTAATGTTATTTTATTTATGTCGGCTTACCCCTTAATTGGGGCATATTAGATTAGTAATGTTATTTTATTTATGTCGGCTTTAGGCCATTAGTTGTAATTATACCTCCTAGTCTCCTATATATACCAAGGCGACATTTTCATTTTGAATCATCTTGTACTTGAACATTTAAGTGGGGTAAAGGGAGGTTGCCCC
>SNQJ01S0175061.1:0-20153 GCA_010110895.2 Picea sitchensis | reverse complement strand
TATTGGCCTGGATTGAAGAAAGACATAGTTGAGTACTTAGCCAAATGCATAGAATGCCAATAGGTTAAAGCAGAACACCGACACCCAGTAGGATTATTACAACCTCTACCAATCCCAGGATGGAAATGGGAAACCATCTCCATAGATTTCATCACCGGATTACCAACCTCAACCAAATAGAATGACGCCATCATGGTAGTGGTGGATAAATTGAGCAAGTCCGCTCATTTTATCCCCGTCAAGTCGACTTGCAAGGCAATAAACATCGCCAACGTATTCATGAAGGAGATATTCAAACTACATGGTATTCCTAAAGAGATCGTGTCTGACAGAGACATGAAATTTACTTCCAACTTTTGGAAATCCTTGATGGTTGGTCTGGAGACCAAATTACTATTTAACATAGCTTATCATCGTCAAACCAATGGACAGACGGAAAGAGTGAAGCAAATATTAGAAGACATGCTAAGGATGCATGTAATGCATCAACCTAGAAAGTGGGAAAACTACCTGCCACTGGTGGNCAATGGCTACCAAGAATCCCTAAAGATGAGTCCTTTCGAAGTCCTCTATAGTAGGTTGTGAAACACTCCAGTCAGTTGGATTAATCCCGTAAACATAATTACTATTGGACCCGACATGTTGAAAGAAATGGAACAACAAGTGATTTAGATAAAACAAAATCTAAAGGTCGCTTAGAACAGACAGAAAAGTTACACCGACCGAAAGAGAATTCAAGATGGGAGACCATGTATATCTCATAGTTAGGCCCAGGAAGAGTTCCCTGAGGATGGGAGCTTGTGCCAAGTTGGCACCTTAGTATTTTGGACCCTTTGAAGTTCTAGATAGAGTGGGGCCTGTAGCCTATAGGCTAGCACTTCCTCCCATAGTAAAAGCACATAATGTTTTCCATGTTTCATTATTGAAGAAGTATGTACACGATTCTAATCATATAATTGACTGGTCTGTGATCCAGGTGGAACTGGAGGGAGAATTCCTACCAGAACCTCAATGCATACTGGACAGAAAAGAAACCCCACTCAGGAACCAAACCATTGCACAGGTCAAGGTGAAGTGGAAACATTTTGGCCCAGATGAGGCTACGTGGGAAATGGAAGATGCCATGAAACAGGCATATCTGATTTGTTTACTTCTATACATACACGTCATATTGATAGATAGAACATTGAGGACGATGTTCTTTTAAGGGGGAGGGAATTGTAACACCATGTTTCCCCCAGTATGTAAAAATAACTATATTGGCCAAGAACTATGGTAAACTCAAATATGTGAATGTTTGATTTGACGGACCTTTGTATAAAGGTCGATGAATGTAAATTATGTTATGAAGATGTCTTGCATGACTGTTGGGAGGGGGATGTGCTAAAAGAGACCACGATGGCTAATGAGAGGTGGTGGAAGAGACCTAGAATGGTTGCGTTAACTTCCACTGAGCCAGTACTGTACTGGTTTTTACTTGCTCAAAGACCAAAATAACTCTCTGACCCTGGAATGAATTTCCCATCAGATTGGTAGGTGGGGAGGCTCCTCAGAGTTAATGAGGGGATGGGGGTGAACCGCCCATCCATAAAAATTCTCAGACCTGACCACAGACGGGGAAATTCGTGCCACATGCAATCTTGTAGAGAAAAAGGCAAGAGAGGAAGTGTGGTAGAAGAGAAAAGGAAAGAGGGAGAGCACACGACAGGGGATCGTGGAAGAGAATTGGAGAAAATCTGGAATCACAGGGAGATTTGAACATTGGAGAAGGAGAGTAACCTTCGTCCTCGAATTATTTTTCTGTATCAGGAGAAGGACAGTAACCTTCATCCTGGACTTTCGTGGAGTTGGAAATAGGAGACTGAATCTCAAAGCATCGTGGTCTAGCTCAGGGGTGGCTAGTGGTAAATCCGTTTGGAGTCACTGAGCCTATGGTTGGGTGGAAACGAGCACCCCTATCAGCAGTTGCGTCATGAATGGTGGATTTGATAAGTGTTTTATGCCTTGTATTTTGAATTGAATTATCATGAATACATGCTCATGCTTATACGCCCATAATGATTTCTGTGTGGAATGATTGCCTGGTGTTTTAGACTGGAAATAATGGATGCATGTGTACACTTACATGCCATAGTTGGTTTCTGTACAAATGATTAAGTATGGGGTGTGAGTTCGCTCCACTGAGAGTCGTCTTGTTTGCTTGATTCTTGTAATGTTCTAGAAAGGCACCCTGAGAGTACTCTTCCTGGGGAATTACCCCATAAACCTTGGAACCGCACCGAACCTTTACCTAGAGACTCGACTAGGAACCATCCGAAGGTTCATGTGATTTGGGTCTGGAAACCTTATGCAAGAAAGAGTAGCTCTCTAAGGTCTCAAATTCATGGGAGTTGGAAGCTCTGGGAGGTTGAATATCATGATTCAATCTCAAAAAGGATAGTGAGTCCAATTATCGAAAGAGAATACCCATCGTTTGGTAGACGAATGGTCAGAATCCTTTCGAAAATACCCCAGATCTGTCAAGACCAATGGATCTGTCAAGAGAAACCCACTTACCCTAAGTTGGGTCAGAAAATGTGTGTCTTGTTAAGCGGCGGGAAAATCTGGGCCGCCAGAATCTGCGCGCTCAGATATACAGCCAGGGTTCCATTCTGGAGCCCCCTCTCCATTCTACCTTTAAAGCAGAGGGGGGGGGGGTGTCCAGAATTGAGCGCGCAAGGACACGTGGCAGTCGGGTAGAATTTCGCTGACCCGTGACTTGGAGTGGTCAAAGGGGTAGAACTGCATGAACTCACGATTCACGAAATCGCAACGTGATCATGGTCGTTGATCCAGGAGTGATCTGAACCATCTTTTTAGCGTGAATAGATTTCAACATTTTGGCGTTTCGGCACCCAAGAAACCAAAGGGCGATTCCCCTCGTCTTCACAAGTCGCGAAGTCTCGGTATGTGAAACTCTGAATCAGCTTAGTGTGAATAGGTTTCGGCATTTTGACGTTTCGACACCCAGGAAACCAAAGGGCAAGACCCCTCGTCTTCGCCAGTCATGAAATCCTGGTACGCGAAACCCCGACGCACTCTGAGGATGAACCCTAAGTCGTAGGACAGGGTCATGTGGTAGAAAGGAGGAGTCTCGAAAGGATCTGGACCGTCCATCGGAGGAGACATGTGGTGAGCGGTCAGGGTTTAGGGAAAGCTCTGAAATCCCATGAGTTGTTGGATCTCGTACAAGAAATCGCGTTTTGGGTTTTGGGGTTTGAAGAGTCGAAAGGCTTGACTCTCTTGCATTTCGAACTCCTAGTTACCGAAATCCTGATATGGCCAGGACCGTCGGATCAGGGGGGGATAATTGCAGCCGTTGATCTCAATGAAGGTATGATTTTGGGTTTTGGGGTTTGAAGAGTCGAAAAACTTGACTCTCGGGCATCGCTGAGTCGCGAAATGCGAAAGGTGCCTCTTGGCTTGGCCCGGGGTCATGACCAAGAATCACATGGAGGTGAAGCCCATGCTTGGTTCTTGATTTGTACATGATGTGTTTTCAATGAAAGAACCAGTGCATTGGTTTAGTGAAGGTTTCGACAGGAAGAGCTCACCTGCTCTAGGACCTCGTAGGAACTCGGGGATTTTGTCCCTCGAGAAAAAGGAGAAAAAGGAGAAAAATGTATTGTGCCGTAGTGGGTGTGTTACAACCACATCACCATCTGTACTCTATTTTTCCATGTCATCGTTATCCATCATGCTACCACGTAATAATATTAGTCCAAGTCATCATTTCCAAGTAATCAGTTGTAGAATGACACATCATCATTCCATTTCATGTCCATGTCGCAGGTTGTGCTTCATTTTTCCATGTTAGTCATCCACATTAGTTTCCATGTCCTCTTCAATACTTCATCTTTCCATGTCAACTACTACATCAGTCACCACGTCATCTATCATGTCACCTGACACATCATCATGGTATGGGTGTCTCTGTCAGTCATCAATGTTATGGTTTTTTCAATTGCATATTTTGGTTGAGAAACACGGATATTCGTCGACGTTGATGAACTCATCGGGCATCGACAAGATTACCAAGCCTTACAATTCCTGCACAAAACTCGTTCTCCCCATTGTCAATGCCAATGAAACAATTTTCCATAGTGTAATATTAGTCATCCAATCATAGGCAAGTACATTTCTAACTGTTGGTCCTCCCTCATAAACTATGCTAAAAATGTCATGTTTTTCCCGAGAGCAAAAAACGTTCTAAAAGGTCACCAATGAAAGAAGAACCCATGTTTGTAATTTTGTGATACATTTTGATCTTGAACTCCATTTGAGGAGTGTTGTATACCATTGGAATGGTCTCATCGATATCTACAACTTTTTAGTTATAATTGTTTAATGATTATGTGTTTCTTTTTTATGGTTTTGGAAATAAAGCTACAAGATGTAGATTTTTTTTTTTTGTGATAACATTTGATTATGATCCCCATTTTGAGAAGTCCATATATCATTGGAAATTTATCTTCAAGAGCTACAAATTTTGTTTTAGAAGTTTGCATTGATTTTTCATGGTTTGTTTAAGGTTTTCGAAATAAACGAAATCAAGCTTAGGGAAGTGATTTGAATATTTCATTTTAATATCAATAAATTGTTTTATCTAATAAATTTATTACAAGAAGATATTTTTATTCCTAATATACATTTGTTATTATCCAGGTACATCCACAGGGAATCATTTAGCATGATGAGAAGAATTTCACTGTTGCATGTTGCAAACTGGTAGATTTATGTTAGCTGACAAACACAAGCATGAGAACAAAAATGAAAGAATTGGTGACTGGGTGCATGAACATGCCATTTTTATTTCTAAATATTGTAGAATGACTTATCCAAAGTTAACTATTCCTAAAATAAAATAAAATAAAATAAAATTAAAGACGCATGCACGATGTTGCTAAGGAAAGAACAACGGGTTGAATTATTTAATCAAGGAAATATTTATGAGGCTGAGCATGCATGAATTGAAGTCGATAGTTAATTGGAGATGTGGATCCATGCATGGATGATTTATCAAGACATTTGTTCATTGAAGATGAAAATTACATGAGGAGATTGCATGACTTTTTTAAAAAGTCAATTTTATTTTTATTCCATTATTAATTTTTTTTTTATCTTATAAACAAAGAGATAAACTTCTGATTGAGGGATCTTTGATCTCTTGAACTATTTTCAAGATATTTTCTATATCAGGAGGGATTTCAAGCGGATTGTAACCAATGAATTATTTCAAGGCTGAATTCATAAACTTTTTGGAGTCAACCCATTATGGTTAGCGAATAGAGATTCAACCTTTGTTGTTCTGACCACATATTTGGTGTTGTTGAGTAGATATTTTACATTTGGGTTTGGGTTTGTGTGTGTCCTTAAGGAAATTAATTAAAGCATGTCATCCATTTCAGTAAATCTACTTTCCATTTTGGTTCCAGTTCTTCAGTTGTAAATGTGAATGTAGCGTGGGCCTGCTCCTCTCCAACCCCATCCTTGTCGTCTCAGTTAATGGTTACATTAGGGGCCAATCCTTTCGCTATGACCCCAGCCAATAATAATTCAAATCCCTCCCCGTGGCCTGCCCAAAATAAAATTAAAAATGTGGGCATGTCTGGTGGCTTCGAGTCAAGAATTATTGTCTTATGTTAAAACACTAAGATCTATTTTTCTGCTCATGCTAGTATTTTCAACGTAAAGATGTTCATAACATAGGAAATGAGATATTTGACGTTGTATTTTGGATCATTTTTTATGAAAGGAAGTAAAGGTGTAGAATATGTTTCTCACACTAATCTATGAGAGAAGAATGTGTGTAAACATAGAAGAGAAAAATGACAAACAAAAACCCATTCTAAAGCACATTCAATGCATTATTCAACAACTAAATGGTTACACTAAATAGTCTTTCTTCTTTCAACAAGAGTGTGGAGCACTAGCATGAGGATTTTGGAGAAATTTTGATAGATAATAGTAAGTTAAAGCATTGATTTCCTCCAACCCGACCATTGAATAAATAGGAATAACAAAACTATAAACCATTTATGGTTTTCCAATTCTAAATGTCGAAAACCTCCGACAAGTAATTGGCCAACTGATACTACATAGTATTCATTGCTCACTAGTGTTTTACATTTATTCCCTGCCACTACTTTGCATTTATTCCTTGCTACTACTCAACAATCATTACCTACTCCACTACAAGACTACAAGGTATATGACACACATGTCCCAACATTCTCCCACTTGTCATGTACCTTGCAAGAGTATAAAGAAGAACATATCAAACTATCGGCTAATTGCTAGGGGCCATAAGGCTTATAAAATCACAACATCACTTGAATTTCCCTATGCTCATCAATGTTGTTAATGCATGTACAACATTATGCAACGTGTCAACTTTTTCTAGTATCTCATTTTCATTCCCTATCATTTCCCTGTTGGAACATCAAGCATTGATGGTTCATCACACATCTCCCAGATTCAGTCAGTTGGGAGGTTTCCCTACATCTGGATACATTCTATAGGGTGATCAACCAACACACTACACCAGTCGGTTCAGTAGTCGACGTGTCTATTGGTTGGATAATTGATTAGCAGTCGAAGATAGTTGGACGGTAGATCAACTAGCCCAATAATCGACAATGAGTTGGATGCATAGGTGATCGAGTTGAGCATCCTTGTCGAGCTGACTTGACAATGTGGATTTGACAGAGTCAAATCCAACACCCAAAAATTACATGTAGACAAAATATTCCATATTCTATGGAAGTTAGTTAGATATTGGGGCTATAAAAAGCAGACCCCTTGGTTCATTTTCATCATGGCGATCAACAAATCAAGATCCAACATGCACTATGATGTTTTGATCACAGTTCCCCTTTCTTAACCGTTGTAACAATTGTTGGGCTCCCAAGTTATTGTCATTTTCAATGATAATTGACCCTTTTCCCCTTTCAAGACCACTTCACCATTATAAGAAATCACCCTTCCATCACATTTTGCACAGATTGGTCATCCAAAGCTCATAAGGTAAATGTGATGAACTATTATTATTTTTTCCATAGTCTTTGATTAATTAAAGGATCAAGATCAAATTATTTCTAATGATGGTTATGAAGCCGGGTCCCGTAACCACAACAAAGGAGTCCCGTAACCCAAATCGGTCAGGTGAAAATCACTTCATCTGACTTCATCACGAATCCAAATGCACTCGTCATCAACCATGGAAATTCACGTGATTTTCTTGTATGGTTCATGGAAAATGCTACAGACTTAAAATGGACCTCATTTTCCATCAACATCAACCATACTCCCATTTGACGTGCCTAAAAAAATATCGGAGTGGAAAAAAATTAAATTTTATTGATAACTTATTACAAATAAAAAATAAATATAAATAATGTTGTTTGTAGATGTTGGAGATTTCAAAACTTCCATACACAATTTATTTCCAGAATTACAAACAACATTATGAAACAGTTTGAAAATCTACATACTTTAAAACTATAAATAAGATAAGATAAATAAAGACTAGGTTATAAATCTTTGTCTTCAAAGTAGATGTCAATCTTATGTAACAATTGGAGATATATACCACTCTCATCTAAGTATATATATAGCAAAGATAAGTCTTTAACCTCCTATCTTAGTCACTAAAAATATTAAGCTAGGTCTAGGAGGGGTGAAAGGAATTATTAGGTTCAAAGAGGTAATTGGTTAACCTGTACCAGACAAGAAACATTCAAATGCATATGTTGGCACAGGGGCAGACCTAGGGTTCAACGCTCAAGAGAGCACCAACAAATCCCTAACTACCAACCCTTTCGGCAACACCTGTGAAGCAGATGAAGTCTCACCCGAGGTAGAGGCAGGGGTAGTTTCAAGACTCAGGTGTCTGCAACCTTAGATGGGACACATATATGTGATTACAACACTTTACAGAGCACTTAGCATTAACAGTTCATCAATATTCAATCACTATTCTACTTCGTAGATAACACAGAGCATCGCAGTATTCACTAGATCTAGGTTAGTTTAGCACTTAACAATAACAAGATATATTAGATATGGTAGACTAAGAACTAAGCATCACCATATAAGTCAGATCTAGCATTCATATACATCTAGAAATCACAAAGCATCAACAATTCTATCACAACATATAAAGAGCACTTAGCAAAACACATCAAGTCGAAGCACAGAGCACAACACACAACATTTACATGGTTCACCCCCAACCTGGGGCTACGTCCACCAACTCTTCTTCTTTATTATCGTCTTCAATCGGTTACAACACAGAGCCACCAAAACCTTTACTCCGCATAGGACAGGAGATCTACGCAGCACCAGATCCTCCTTCCCTGAGTAGGTCTAAGCACACAGTCCTTCCAATAACTTACAATGACCTGCAGTTAGCTCTGCAAGTCTATCGCATAGAATGTACAAAGCACTTGATCACATATCATACTACTAGCACTAAGATATTCATCACTTCTTCTATTATTTGCACTTAGCACATTGGCCTCTTCTTACATTGCCTAGACTTCTATTTATACACTTACAAAAGGCCTAAACATGGGTGAAACCCATGGTCTGACATTCCAATCCCGTTACATTATCCCCAAAACCCAAAAAGGACCCAATGTGGGTCTAGCTTCTGCAATTTCCGCTTCGCCTTGCGCTCCATCTCCAACAGGCTATCGAAGTCCCAAAAATGGTCAAGTATGACCAAGTATTCCCCAAAACTTGGTCAAGGGCCAACAAGCCCCCAACACTCACATATGACGCATCCCGAGTCACTTTGGTCTGATCATCTCTGCTTCAAATGCCTCGAGCTTGGCTCAAGCTGCTTCGACCTGTTGTTGTGACACATCCTCTTGCTTGGCAAATCCCTAAATGAGTGCATCATTCACCGACCATTCTAGGTGTTGTTGTGTAGAATTTATGACCTACTCCAGATCTGCTCCTTGGCTTTCAACCTCTGTAAATAGCTGACATGATTTATCCTATACAGGTTGAAGTTGTCGGGTGACTTCCATCACCCTATTCTAGATCGTATGGATCTGCTGTTGGGCAGTGCGCTACTTGTGTGATCACTTCATTCTTTCTATGGGTGACAGGGCCTTCAACTGTACTTGTAGCTTTTTGGCTTCATACTTCGCCTTTTGGAGCTATGACTCCAATTTATATAATTCAGGGTTCTATTTTAGGTTCTCATAGGTCTAGGTGCTTCTGTTACTCAACTTCTTGCACTCCAAGGCAAGATATTTCAATCTGTCAACTGCGCTGCAAGAAGTTGCTTCTCGTTGGTCCCTTGCCTCCTGGGGGGTCTCAGGCACAGTGTGGAGTTCTAGATCTGCTATGTGTTGTTGAAGCTTCTGGATGACTTCTTCTAGTTGTACCACCTACTGTGGGACTTTTTCTTCGGTCTGTACTTCAATGAATGTCATAGAGAGAAGTCCTCTATTGACCTCTGCTTTTATTTCCAGTTGCTCCGTAAGAAAAGCTGTTTTACCTTGTTGTAATTGCACTTTCTCTTCATCCCACTTTTCTTGGAGAGAAAGCTTCTCCATTTCTACAGTATTACATTTTTCTACAAGTACTCCTTGTACTTGTGTCAAAGCCTGAGCGACTTGTTCTGCTTTCTCTTATGTGCTTCGAAGTCTAGCTTCGACTGTATCAACGATTCAATGGAGTTGAATTGGTTCATCTCCCACTTCTGTTGTTCCTTCTGGTAGGGGCACAATGGAGACTGCGCGGCTATACTGAAGGGCTTGCTGGACCCCTTGTAGCTCAGTTTCGATGTGATCATACATCTCTTCTTGCTTTGCTTCCATCTTCTCTACTATCTCTAATGAAGCATCGTTCATCACTGCTACGATGAAGTTGAAGTCGTCAGGAGTCAATGTGGTCTGCAGCGTAGTTACGGGGTTTTTTGACTTCTTTTAGGAGGAAGGTTTCAGAGGCGAACCCTTCCTCTTCTTTATAATTTCGACTTCACCTTCTGGTCTCTGTTTGACTTCTTCTAAGTCATCTCCCTCACCTCCTTGATCTGGTGTAATGGAATCCGTCCTCATAGATAGGCTATCTATATCCTAGACTTCCTTAGCCTTCTTCATCTTCTTTGTTTTTTGTGTCTTACTGGGCCCAGGTGTATCCTGCACAGCTTCTGGGCTGTCGATATCAGACATTTCTGTGGGGCCTACCGAAACAAGGAGGTCCGCCGACCATTCCTTGGTAATTTCCTCTAGATCTTCTTCTGTCAATTTATAATAAGACTGAAGTTGCTCCTTATTTTCATCAGCATGCGTTGTGAGGTATATGAAATGTCGGTCCGCACTGAACATCATCAAAGGTTGAAACCTGTATAAAGTATTCGGGGTCATGCAAGGCTTGGATTGGATGGCGAGATTCAACTCAGTGTAGTAACTATGGAAGACGACATTGGATTGCCACTGCTTGTTCATATCGTTCAAGTACCACAGTGTACTGAACTTTGTGGCCAATGGTTCAAAGGGGTCGATGTCTGGGAAGGTTGCACCTTCCGGTAGCTCCCATGAAACAAAATCTATCAGTGTCAAGAGCCAGATAAAATGGATTTCATGCCCCTGATCCTAGGCTTCTCTGCAGTCAATCTCTAGTTGATTCACCAAGTACTTTTCCCAGTTCATCTGTAGTCCCTCTGTGCACTTCCCTGCGAGGTCGACTACAAAATTGGATACTTGCATGGTTCGATTCTTGCATACCAACTTCGCTACGATTAGTTGACAGGCGAGGCACACTACGCTATTTTCAAGAGAACAGTCTGCGGTCATTCTAGGATAGTAATCATGGGGATCAGGGCCCTGCATGCTCAGCCCTATGGGACAAGTGACATGAATGACTGGAACAACTGACTCAAATATGTCCCATAGCTTGAGGTTCTCTAAGACAAAGACCATCCTCACCTTCTAAGGCAACCAATTTCTAGCCCCGACTAGCCTGTCCTCCACATGCATCTGAGATACTGACATGTTTGTCAATTGCGCTTACTCTGATGCTCCAAATGCAAAGGAATGTTGCCTCACTCCTGTCAACACATGTGTGAAAAGAGGAAAGAGAAACCCCGACCTCACTCCTAGAAAGTAGTTTTCAAAAGAGGTCGTACTCTACAACATTAATCCTCTCCATGGAGGTGTGAAGAGAGGCTGTCCACAAGTGCCAAAAATCAGCCCAACAAATCCGCCCACAACTGTCCACAAACACTGTCAACTAGCTGTCCAAAATTTGCCCTGAGCTATCCAACTGGCACTGAATGAGAGGTACCTTTAGATCTAAAGTTTACCCACTATTTTGGATTGAAAACTTGTTGTCCAAAATAACCAATAGATCTGATATAAAACCTCACAAAACTGCCCACAAAAGTGCTCCAAAATCAACAAGTCTAAGCCACCAGTGGCTCTGATACCATGTAGATTTTTTGAGGTCATATGAGGCTGCCACCTAAGGTCTGTCCTTGACCTTAGTATGGATCTAATTTTCAACTATGTGGTTGTCTTTATGGTACACTCTCCTCCTAGAAGATGTGATCACCATCAAATAACTGAGGCCCAAGCTAGATGCCTCTCTCCATGGAATCATGCACCCAAGCTCTCCTCTCCCAATGAAACTGCTCTCATCCTCTTTCCCTTTCTCCTTCTCCTCAAGTGAACATAACAAGGAATGAATGCCTCCTTTTCCCCTTGTGCCCTCCTTTAGGATGCATAAGGAAACCTAAAAGAATGGATGGATGAGATCTCACATCTCATCTCTAATCAATGGTTGATATCATCTGACATAAATCTCAACTCAAAACCCACTTTCACTTAAGTTTCCATAGTCCTCACTTTCTGTCTATTAATTCACCCACATTGTGAATTAATTGTCACTTTAAGCTAAAATGACCAATTTTCACTTTTGACTTAAATTTCGTAAGTCAAAGTGAAATTAGACACAAAGTGCATAGTACAATGGTAATAGTCTCCCCCTTTGTGCTTAGAGGCTCATAAGCACATGGGACCACTTTCCAAGGTACCCAAATCTCAACAGAAAGCATGGAAGAGTTTTGTCTTGAGCATCATTTTGTATTTGAGCTCTACACTACTAGAGGTTTCCCCCTCGAGGATGCAAGTGAACTTGGCTATTGATATAATAAAGGTATGATTTTTGGAATCAATTGTGTCATTGTGTTATATATTTTTCTCTTTCTGCCAATAATTGTTATAACAATTCTATTTCTTCTCTACATAATACAGCTGGTACCTTACAAGTGATATCAGAGCACTTTCCTTTTCATAATTTTAGAAAATTTCTTTTCAAGCTAGATATGTGTATTATTGGATTCTTTAAAGCTTAGTGATCCATTGTTCAGTGGGTAAACTTGCAGTTGGGGAGGACTACATGCAAAAAATACAACCAGTTTCACTGGTAACTCAAAACACACTATTTCACCTTGTTGAAAACCTTTGTAACCCTTGTTGGTACCCCTTTGAGTAGTACCATATTAGACAACACTTGTACACAACCATTCACTCCCATGTACCCTCAGGTATACAAGGAGTCCCAAAGGTCTCATGAAACCAGCTATATATCAACCTATAGATTTCCTGACTGTTATAGTGGCACCAAGAACAACACTTGGGAAGACTAGTCTCGCGTACCTAGGTAATTAGGTAGTATGACTAAGGGTACAATTGGGCCTCCTTAGTTGATTGCCTAAGATATTGGGTTAAGTACTACTATTGGACCCCGCTAGTATATTAGAGATCTATAGCACAAGGAAAACCCTTGTTTGTAAGAAATCTCAAAACCCTAACCCTTGCTATTAGAATAGAACAGAACAGACATAGAGGGGAAATTATGCAACACAACCCTACCTCCTGCATCCAAGTTGTGAAATTACTACACAATTTTAACTACTAAAACTTTGGGCATTTGTTCACTGCAACATTTATTCAGACTGGAGTATAACTTTGCAGAAGTATAAAATGAGTATGGTGGTCCCGTCAACACCCTTATTTGGGACCTGCCCCATTCGATTCCTCTCTTCACCCTGATCGCAGTGGTACCCATCATTTATAAGCCTTTTTTCCGTGGTCCCACCCTCCCCGATACCCTTATTTGGGACTTATTCCATTGGATTCATCTCTTCACACTAATTTTTGTGGTACCCCTCACCTATAAACCCTTTTTGTGTGGACCCACCTACCCACTTCTTGCCTTCTTACCTCTCAAATGGCCCACACCCACCACCAATTGCTTGACAACACCATTATCGTCTTGCAAAATGACAAAAAACCAAAACAAGATTGACATCCAAAATATCAATCTTGAAGTTGCTTCCATCAATTCCAAAGTTGAGAACCTCACTGCTTGATTTGGCTCCCTCTCCGTCGAGGTGAAAAGCAACTTCACACAACTAAATCACTGGATGATCCAATTCTAGGTCCCTACCTCCTCTGACCAACCTTCACACCTAGAAGGTGATGACTCCTCCCATAGCATGGCCTTTCATTCCAACCCACTTTATCATGAAATCTGTCTTCCCAAAGTTGAAGTGAATAAATTTTATGGCTCGGATCCCATGGGCCGGGTCACTCAAATAGAACATTATTTATCCTTGCATGACATTACTAATGATTTGACCAAACTTCGTATCAATGTTCTTTATTTGGATCATGAACCCTGGAAATGGTGGCAATGGTGTAAAAATTCACACTGAGGTTATATTGCTTGCACCCAGTTTGTTGCATACCTTTATGAATGCTTTGACATTGACACACATCATTTAGGCCATTTGACCAAGCTAAAACAATCTAGTATAGTGGAAGAATGTATATCCTCTTTTGAGCAATTGTATTTTTGAATGGATTACATGTTTGACACCTTCTTCTGGGAGTGATTTATTAGTGACTTGAAGGATGACATCCGAGCCCATGTCCTAATTTCTCTTCCCCAGACTTGGCTTGAAGATGCTCATTGCACCAAGGAAGCACAACTAGTAGTCTCTTCCCAAAACAAAAAACCATCCTTTATTCCTCGCTCTCGACCAACATATCCTGTCTCTCCTTCCACTCCTCTTAAGATCCACAAATTAACCAGGGAGAAAATGGCTAAATGCCAACTTAAGGGTCTTTACTATAACTATGATGAAAAATATTTTTCAAGGCACAAGTGTAAGGAGAAAAAGGTTTTTATGTCTATTTCTGGGGATTTTTCTAAAGAGGATGTCGATGTTTCCCATTTTGAAGATCTACCCCAAGAAGATGATCATACACCACCCTCTGATCCACTTGAAGTTGTACTTCTTTTCTCATTGTATTCCCTCACTTGTATCTCTACTCCCCAAACCATTAAGTTAATTGGTTACATTAAGCATAGGAAATTGATTATCCGAGTGACAATGTAAGCACCCAAAATTTCATTTATCACCACATTGCTCAAGAGACCATGTGTTATATCCCTGTAGTTAACAATTTTCAAATCATGATTGCTAATGGTAGATCCATGAAATGTGGGGGGCATTGTGAAAATGTGTGCCTGCAAATTGGTCAGTACCACCTGAAATATCATATGTTTTCTATTGATATGGGTGGTTGCGACATTGTGCTCAGTGTTGAATGGTTACACACACTAGGCCCCATCACCGTGGATTTTAAGGAGTTAACCATGAAATTCCAATAGGATGGAAAACAATATCAGTTCCAAGGCATCATGATAGGCTCCACAGAGATCATCAGTTCCCACCGAATGGAAAAACTACTAAAAAAATGTTAGTTTGGCATTATTACCCAATTTCATTCCATTCAAGAAGTTGAGATCCCATCACCTATTAGTCATCCTGACATCCAATCTCTCCTCTCCAAACACCAATTTATTTTTGAAAATCCCCAAGGACTTCCCCCTTCTCGTGGCGCCCATGATCATTCCATTCCCCTTGTCCCTAGCAGTATTGCTCCCAATGTTCACCCTTATTGTCACCCCTTTTCCCAAACAGATGAAATTGAGAAAATTGTTCAGAAATTGCTAGCGGAGGGTGTTATCTGTCCTAGTACCTTCCCTTATTCTTCTCATGTAGTTATGGTACTTAAGAAATAAGTCACATGGCGCATGTGTCTTTATTTTTGCACCCTCAAAAAAATTACCATTAAAGATAAATTCCGCATTCCTGTCATTGATGACATTTTGGATGAATTGAGTGGTGATCAATACTTTACCAAACTTGATCTACATTTTGGCTACCACCAGATACATATGAAAGAGATTGATATTCCTAAAACTACCTTTCAAACTCATGAGGGCCATTATGAGTTCTTAGTCATGCCCTTTGACATGTGTAATGCACCTTCTACTTTTCAAAGTCTCATGAATCATGTCTTATGTCCTTTCCTCCATCATTTTGTCTTATTTTTCTTTGATGATATCCTCATCATAGTAAAACTTGGCAAGCCAATCTAGCCCATGTGGATCAAGTATTACACTTACTGTCTTAGCACAAACTCTTTCTCAAATATTCTAAATTTTCTTTTGGAGCTTATGAAGTAGAGTACCTTGGCCATATTGTTGTAAAGGATGATGTACACATGGATCCTAAGAAAATACAAGCTATGAAGGATTGGCCTCGACCTAAAAATATTAAAAGTTTGAGAGGTTTCCTGGTTTTAATGGGATATTATCACAAGTTTGTTTATAATTATGGCAAAATTGCAGCTCCCCTCGCTACTCTCCTTAAAAAGATTTTTTTCAATTGGACTGTAGTAGCTTAATCCTTCTGAGCCTTGAAAGAGTCTATGTACATGAATCATGTTCTAGAATTGTCTGACTTTACCAAGATTTTTTTTTTGGAATGTGATGCTTTTAGGAAAGGCATTGGGGTAGTTCTCATGCAATATGAAAACCTTTGTATTTCACTAGAAAACAACTATATGAGAGATACTTGGGAAAATCCACAATGAACTGGAAATCTTGGATATTATACATGTAGTGGATCTCCAACGTACTTACTTTCTTGGCCAGGGTTTCCAACTTAAAACATGTCATCACAACCTCAAATATTTCTTGGAACCAAAAATTTCATACTTGGAGCAACATAAGTGGTTCTTACTTGGAGCAACATAAGTGGTTCTCCAAAATGTTTGGTTATGATTATGAGATCATTTACAAGAAAGGAAAATAAAATTTGGTTGTTGATGCCATTTCAAGGAATTCCCTCTTCTAAATCTCCTTCATTGTATCCTATTGGTTAAAGGTTGTTCACCAAGAATGGCTCCAAGATCCCAAATTGTCTTTCCTAATCCAACAATTGCAACAAGATCATCATGCATATTCAGAATACTCTTGGAATAACGAGGAGCTTCGCTACAAAGGTCACCTATATTTAAGCAAATAATGTCACCTTAAATCCATCGTGCTCTCTAAAGTTCATGATTGACCAACAACAAGGCATTCAGGTTTTCACAAAACTTATGAAATAATCAAACATTATTTTTTATGGAAAGGCATGAAACATGACATCCACACTTTTGTGGTTGGATGTGATACTTGTCATTGCAATAAGGGAGAAATAGTTAAAATTCCAGGAACACTCTAACCTCTCCCTATTCCACCTGCTATATGGACAAATATTTCTATGGAATTCATTGTCATCTTACCCAAATATGATAATAAACATGTCATCATGGTTGTAGTAGATCGCCTTTCCAAATATGCTCATTTCTATGCCCTACAACACGGTCCATTCATAGCATCCATTGTGGCTCAAATTTTCATGGATGTTATCTTCAAACTTCATGGAATTCCCCACTCTATTGTCTCTGACCATGATCCAACTTTCACCAACAAATTTTGGAAGGAATTGTTCAAGCTCCAAGGAAGCCAATTACATCTTATCTAAGCCTATCATCCCTATAATGATGGTCAAATTGAAGTTTTCAATCTCCGACCATGATCCAACTTTCACCATGAAATTTTGGAAGGAATTGTTCAAGTTCCAAGGAACCCAATTGCATCTCAACTAAGCATATCATCCCCAAAATGATGGTCAAATTGGAGCCGTAAACAAGTGCTCGGAAAAATATTTAAGGTGTTCCACATCTAACATGCAAAATAAATGGGATCAGTGGTTACCACTTGCTAAATGGTTCTACAACACATATTACCATGTTGCCACTCACATGTCTCCATTTGAAGTGATCTATAGTCAAAATTCACCTTATGTCTTATCCTACCTGCTTGGTGTATCCAAGGTCTAGGAATTCGAGAACACTCTTATAGTCAGTGCTACCATTCTCCATACCCTAAAAGAGAATTTGATCGTGGGTCAAAATTGCATGAAGCAACAATCTATTTAGAGTCATTCACACCACAAATTTGTTGAAGGAGACTGGGTGTTTCTTCGTCTGTTACCTTATAAACAAACATCACTCAAAGAAGATCATTGTCATAAACTTTCTCCCAAGTTTTATGGCCCTTATACCATTCTCAAGTGCATGGGGCCTATGGCCTACAAGTTATCTCTCCCCAATCACTTTAAGCTCCATCTTGTTTTCCATGTTTCTTTCTTGAAGAAAGTGATTACAACCAAGTGACAGACTCTATTAGGATCTGATCCTAACCTCTCTTTCTGGGTCATTAGTTAGTAGGATATTTTTTTTATGTAATAAAGGTAGACATTAGTTAATAAGGCCTAATAAATAAAGGAGAATAAGTCAATGTAATAAGACCTAATAGAAGCTTCCTCTTATAGAAAGATCTTCCTCTAGAAGTTTCCTTAGAAAGTAGAATTAGTATAAATAAGAATAGGAGGTATTGGATATTTTTGTCTTGGAGATTATTGTAATAGAGATTTTCTTTGTTGGAGGTTTCCCCCTCGAGGAGGCAAGTGAACATTGGTATCTTTAATAAAGGTGCTATTTTTGGTGTCATTCTGGTATTGATCTAGCTATAATCTTGTTGTTCCATTACTACTTGATAAGTATTTATGTTCCTCATATTATTATTCATCTGGTATATTGCAAGTAGGATCATATCTCCTTCCTGGGTAGAACTTGTGGGGTAAATTGTTCAGGGTAGAGACACATTCTGACGTCTTTAAGATACAAAGATCTATGGTTTTGCGCATAAACCCATGGTCACGAACTCATACACGTAGGAAATACAAGTGGTCCTTAAGTACACATTGTTGGACACCCTTGTAACCCCTGTTGGTACCCCTTCGAGTGGTAGTGCATCAGACAACACCTGTATATGGATTGACCTAGATATCCTACAACCCTCCGTAGATAACTCGATCGGCCACATGACTACTATAGTGTCATCGAGAACAACACTCGGAAATATACTCTCTAGTACCTGGGTAGTTGTGTAGTACGACTAAGGGTACGATCTAGCCTCCTTAGTTGGTGCCTTGAGATATTGGGACGAGTACTATTGTTGGATCCCACACATATATCAAAGAACTATAGCACAACATAAACCTAACCCTTGGGGTGGAAACAAGAGATCCACTATAGTGCAACTTGGCACCTTGCCAAATGTTTCGCTACATAAACGCTCCCTGACAATATTTTTTATTATTAAGAATTTGGGAATTTGAACACTGCAAAAGTATTCAGATCGAAGTATGACTCTGCAGGAGTTAAAAAAAAAGAGGTATGGGGCGAGTATGCACCCTTATTTGAGGCTTGGTCCATTGGATTCCTCTCTTCATTATGATCATAGTGGTACCCTTCATTTTTCAGTCTTTTTTTCTCCGTGTACCCAACCCTTTTTGGGATGCCCTTATTTGAGACCTATCCCATTGGATTCCTCTCTTTGTCCTGATCACCTGGGTACCTATCATATTTAGGCCCATATTTCCGTCTTGACACATCATATGCTATTTAATCCTCCACCATGCCTACCACCTACTCTCAATCCCAAAAAACCTTGGAGGAAAAGGTATCCACCATAGAACAACAAATTGCCTCCATACACACCAACTTCCAAACAGACCTTGACAAGAAATACCATGCTCTGGAGATACTCCTCAAGGGTAATAATGTTGAACCCAATCCCAAGAATACTCAGTGTTCCCATTATGGGCATATTTAGTCGTCTTGCTCCCCTTGGGGTTTTCCACCCTCTTGGAATAAGGTGCCCAAAGTTGACATGCATAAATTTGATGGTTCCAACCCAGCTGGGTGGGTTTCTCAAATGGAAATATACTTCTCCCTTCATGATATTCAGGATGATGAGACCAAGCTCCATGTAGGGGTTTTATACTTGGATCAAGAACACTGGAAGTGGTGGTAGTGGCATAAGAAATGTTATCCAGGACTACCCACTTGGAACATGTTCACTAAAGTAGTTTGTGCTCCTCTTTATAGGGAATCACATTTTTTGGGTAGGCTCACTAAGTTGTGCCAAACTGGATCAGTCACAGACTTCATCACATCATTTGAACAATTTTCTATCTGAACCGAGGGCTTATCTGATGAATTTTACCTTGACTATTTTATTAGTGGCTTAAAGGAAGCCATCAAGGCTCATGCAAGCATGCATCATCCTAATACTTGGTTGCAGGCATGCCAAATAGCACTGGAAGTAGAGACCATCCTTTAGGATCCACCTATGAAGGCTACATTCCCAAACCATCCTCTCCCTGGGGCTAACCCAACTCCAACAAAAAAATTGAAGGTCCAAAAGTTATCTCCAATAGAAATGAGAAAGCATCAAAAGCAAGGAATTTTCTATTACTGCGATGAAAATTATTCACCGGGACATAAATGTAGGGAACAAAATTTATTCTAGATTGATGCATAAACTTCCTCTTCCTCTGAAGACATACTATCATATGAGGCTCCTGACCCAGAGGATGCTCAACCAAGTATTCATGATCCATATTGTTTTTCTTCCTTTGTGGAACCAAAGGAACCTGTCATATCTCTTCATTTCCTCTCAGGTATTTCAACCCCACAAACATTGAATATCAAGGGCTATATCAAACATAGACCGGTTGTGGTGTTGATTGATAGGGGCATCACCCATAATTTTATTCGTCGCATACTTGCTGAGGAGATCCATTGCTTTGTCCACCCTATTTCTAATTTTCAAATTCTCAT
>SNQJ01S0175060.1:0-20153 GCA_010110895.2 Picea sitchensis | reverse complement strand
AGACTATGGGCCCCGTTTGGGTAAGTTGGTACATCAACTTCCCGAGGACGTAAATTTGGCATACGATCTCCGTTTGATGCATTCCATACCTTGTTAGAAATATATTTACTAGGACTACAACTTTTGGGTGAGCAACATCGATCTATGATCCATGTTGCTCCCCGTTTTCCCAAAAAATCATCGTTTAAGGCCTCAAAACAACTCCGGAAGTTCAGGACCTGAAAAACTGCTAAAAATAGTAAATTGTGTGGAAACTGAAAAACTGAAAGAAGCAATGGTGGGGGTCCAAGTGGAAAAGGTGGATGGCCACCAATATCCACCTGGATCAGCGCAATAGGTATTTCGTGGCTCGAATGGATGTCTTGTTGTATGTCTTTCAACTCCTTTTCTATTCTTTCATACATCGTCTCTTGCTTTGCTCCATGTCTCTGCAAGATATCCTCTGAAGCGTCTTCTTTCTTGATGAGGGTTTCTGTGGAGAAACCTTCCTCTTCTTTGATGTTTCAGCCTCGGTAGGGGGATCCTTCTACGGTGTAACTTCGCCTTTGTCTTGATTTTCTCCTTCTTCCCCTCCTTATTCTTGGTTCACTTCGTCTCCTCCTCCTCCTGTGGGTGATTCAGGCCTATTTTCCTCAGAGGCACTGTCCTCCTCATCCATTTCTATGTTTTGCACTTCCTCCTTTTTCATATTTTTCTTTGCTATAGTCTGTCCATCATGTTCGACCCGGGTGACCAAGGGACTTTCGATGATGTCGGGGTCGAAGAGTTCTGCATCTTCCACCGGTACAAGGAACTCTACTAGCTATTCTTTGGTGATCTCCTCCATGTCTTCGTCGGTTAGCTTATAATAAGACTGCAACTCCTCCTTGCTCTCATCCCTATGCGCAATGATGTAGATAAAGTTACAATATGTGTGGATCTTTGCCATCGGTCTGTACTGGTGTAATGTGTTTGGTTTCATTCATGGGAATGCCTCAATAATATGCTTCAGTTGTTGGTAGTAGGCATGGAAGACAACGTTCCACTGCCACTGCCTCGACATGTCGTTCGTATACCACTAGGTGGTGAACCTTGCGACCAACGACTCTGATGGCTCAACGTCTGGAAATGTCGCTCCTTCCGGCATCTGCCAAGCAACAAATGCGATCAATACTAGTAACCAACTAAAATGAAACTCATATCCATGATCTTGTGCTTCACGACAGTCCTTCTCTAGCTCGTTGACGAGGTAACTCACCCAGTTCATTTGCATTCCTTCTACACACTTCCCTGTGGGGTCTACTATGAATCCAGTGACCTGTGTCGGATGATTCTTTCTGATGATCTTGCCAGCTATAAGCTGACAAGATAGGCACAATGCGCCGTCCTGGATGGAGGCTACCTTGTAACCTCGCTTTCCCTTTTCTACATCGCCATAATCCTCCTTTATGCATTGTGCCAGGGAGCGATCTGAAGTCTTCCCTGGGTAGAACTGCTGAGGGTCTGGTCCCTGCATGCTCAGTCCTGTGATGAGGTGGATCAGCGCCGGATCCATAGTCATGCACCCATCAAGCCACATATACCCTCCGTGATAACATGACAAGAGGAATTTAATGTAAGTGCTAGCCTCCTGATGTCAACCAAAGTGAGGAATTTTCATTATATTCAAGATCGTGGACTGTGCAAGCTCCTTAATCCACGACTGGGAGACTATGCATGGCTTCTTCCCAGTCGTCTTCATCAAGTACCTATGTAGCGTGAGCATCGCGTAGTTCTTCCTGTCTCCAAGGTTAAATTCGTTGTTCTTCAGTGCTGGGATGTGTCCTAACTGGGGTCCAACTACGCGTATCCCCTTTGGGATGTACGTGGTGATCAACGTGTACTTGAAGTCATGTGGGATACTGTCGCGGGTAACTGTGCCAGCCAAAGGTAGTATGTATTCTGACAAGATCGACGGGATCTGCTTCGCGTTAGCCATATCGTCTCGCTTCTCAGTTACGGTCCGACTAGAACGACGTCCAGTTGAAGGGGATGCTTGCAATCCCCCAGTCGATGACGTCTGTATTCCTACAGACATAACTCTCTCAGCCACGAGTTCCATGAGAATCCCCTCCACAAAATTTTCTAATGCGCTATGTTCGCCCGACATTCACACTTGTAACCAAATAGATCGGGTAGGCGAATAAACAAGTGCGGTAATCACACAGATGGTGAGGTCTAGAAAGAAAAACATGGTATACAATGGATTCTCTGTTAGATTGGATAATCACAGGTGGAAAAAAGTGGTTCTGATGCAACGTACGACGGGTTAAATAAGAAAGCGTCGTAACAGATTCCTCCAACGGGTAGGAATGCGTCCATCAATGCAAATGCATCCATTATGGTGTGGTCCCAATAGTCCAACAATGGTATTTTCGTCAATAACTATGTTTCTAGCCGTTCCGGAGCGTTATTCTAACGGTTGGGGCGCCTCCAACGGTCATATAGTTTCTCCGTGGTGAAGTCCCATTCTGGGTGGTTCTACTATTCCGACAAGGTTCAAGTTATGTAGATCCGCCTCCTGCAAAGTCTTTTCTGGAACTTCCCATAATTTTTCTAACTTGGATTTCTTCTTACTGAGCTTCCTTGCCTTCTTTCCTGTGATCTGAGTCTCTATATTCCTCTTACCATTTTTATTCTTGTCTTCTCTTAGCATGGTAACTTCGCATTGCTGATGTTCTTTCAAAGGGTTCGAAGGTAATACCTCATTTATTATTAACTCTAGGGTAGGTGCGCTTCTTTCTTGCATGGGTAGGTCATTCAAGCCTTTTTGCGTTCTTTCAACCTTTACAACTAGTTCTCTTACGTTCTGTTGCTTCAAATTATCCTCTTGTTGTTCTATTAGTCGCTCTATTTTTTTGGTTATGAGGTCTCTTAGTTATTGCTTTTTCTATTCTGTAGCTTCCTCCTCTATTTTCCTTCTGATTTGATCTTTCTCAATCCAAGTATTTCCTAATAAAAGTGGAAAAGGGGCGTCGTTCTCAATACACTTAATGACTTCAAACTCTTCTTCAGTCGATGCTCCATGAGCAATCATAGGTATATTAGTAACTCTTCCACATAGGGTTATTATGTTTCCTCTAAACAAGCCTATCCTTCCTAATGAAGGTACCATAACAAGCCTTCCAAAAATTTCCCAAGTGCTTTCTGGCATAATATTCACGTGTGTTTCTTCATCCAATACACAGTCTATGTCAAAGTCTTCTATTCTTGTAACTATGCGCTGTTTTTATTTCATGATCTTTGGTTAACTGATGTCTCTATGATCATCCATTACTCTTTTTAACTATATTAATATAGTCTCTGAATCTTTTTCTGTATGATTCTTTAATATATCCTTAGTCTCTTGACCTTCTTTATAGTTTTCTTGTCTCGTGTTCATATTTTCAAATTTAGCAATCATTCTTGGGAAATCCTCAATCTCATGACCAAAAACTTTACAACAAAGACAAATAGGACTTGTACCATGGAATTCCTTAGCAAGATGTCCCGACCTTTTGCAATTATAACACAATGTCAATCCTCTCTTTCTTTTAAACGAGCCCCAACCTTTCATGTACTGTGCATTGGGATCACAGTGCTGGACTTGCAATCTACAAAAAATATTTCTAGGTTCTTGCATCCATTTATTAGTCCAAAAATTCTTTCTATGCATAGGAATAACATATTTTTCTCTATTTCTATCAAATTTATTCTGATCAACTCTTTCTTCTAACTGTGTCCTAGTTTTCAGACTAGGAAAAAATATATCAAACATACCTAAATTCATATTTTCGAAGCAAAAATTTCCACTTAGCTTACCTTTACCAGAGCACAAAGTTTTAAGATCTTACCTCTTTTCTTCGGATCAGGTTCCTTTCTTAGCATAGACCTTCACAACTCAAGCAGACTACTACGCACTACAATAACAGATCTATGCGCAAAGCTTTCTCTTTTCTTCAGTTCCCAACAATCACAGTTTTAGTGCTGACAAAAGAACCATTTGTTGGTACAGGGGCAGACCCAGGGTTCAACGCTTCAACATCGCACCAACAAAACCCTAACTACCGACCCTTTCAACAACACCTATGAAGCAGATGAAGTCTCACCCAAGGTAGAGGCAGGGGGGGTGTTAGGACTCATGTGTCTACAACCAAGTTGGGACACATATATGTGATTATAACACTTAACAAAGCACTTTAGCCAACAATATGCATTAGTTCATGAGTCTCATTCACATCGCAGATCAAACCCTAAGTATAGAACAACACAGTAACAATCAGGATCAACACTTTAAATCAATTATCACATAGCATTAACTCAGATAGAGCATTCATTCATCTTTAACATCATTAAGGACTAAGCTACAACATTAGATGCAATCATTATAACAACAACACCAAGCATAAATCATAAATCAAATCGCCCAAAGAACATCAAGACATAGGATATACGTGGTTCACCCCAGTGTGGGGATACATCCACCAACTTCTTCTTCTTCTTTATTAGTCTTCAATATTCTTACATTCATCTACTTTTGTGCACAAAGCCATAGACCTCAACTCCACAGAGGACATGATATCTGTGAGCTGCGCACCAGATCCTCCTTCCCAAAACTAGGTCAAGGCACCGAGCCAACTCCTTAGTAGCACAAAGCAACTTACAACACGCTTGCACTTAGCCCCACAAGCCTTAATGAACTCTTTGCACAAAGCCAACTAGTTATGCACTAAGCCAATCAATAAATACTACTTTCTACATTAAATTCCTTTCTAGATATAATTTTACAAAAGGGCCTAGACATGGGTAAACCCATGGGCCAACATCCCATAACCCGTTACATAAACCCTAAAACCCTTTGATGGGTCCACAAGCTTGTAAAATGAGTGAGATCCCACAATGTCTGCTCTGCTTGGGCGCTCCATCTTCTCCCAGCCTGTCGAAGTCCCAAAAGTAGTCAAGCATGACCAATATTTCCTCAAAACTTGGTCAAGGGCCAACACCACCCCATAACCAATTTGTGTTGATGCCAATACCACAAAATAAGCCCACGACTAGGCTTTGGAAGATACACAGTGACCCAAAAGGTAGTTCGAAAACATACACAACAACCCGATAACAATCGAATACAACCAGATATGGTTACCATAACTGTGAGGAGGCGGCCAACAAGGATAAATAGAGCGAAACCATCTAAAAGAATACCCATAGCTACTTAAAACAATAGAGAGCCATCACGGTTTTCACCACACAGAACATCCAACAAAATCACAACTTCAACCAATCAATTTTTCCATATGCAAACGAATAACCACACAATTATTCCAGAGAAAATACCCATGCGTTACACAATTGCCAATCTTAGGAAAACACAAACCAACACATTACCGAGCCATCGTTCACTTCATACACTGAGAGAATTTCATGGATGGGCGAAAAGAACCATACTTATAACCAATGGATTTAAAAAGGGCAAGTTGGTCGAGCAGTTCCTTCCAGGCTTGAATCTCAGAGCTTAACCACAAAAAAACCAAATGAAAAAATAACCATGCTAGGGTGACAAACGAGTGGGAGAAGTATGGAGTGACATGCATTTACTACACGTCGCTTCCATCTTCCACCCCATTCAATTTCGTAGTACACGAAAGCTAGCCAAAAACCACACCATTAATCCCATGCCATTAATTCCATACCTTGAAACTTGCGACATATTGCTTGCCAATTGCGCCATCCCAATCCATATTAACCATTGCCAAAACCATACCATAACATATATCAAATGCGCCCAATATAACTCATTATAATTCACATAGCTACTAACATTGCTAGTTAAGATTAATACTAACTTCCTTTTATTTCATTTGCACATAACCTCTTAACATAGTATAACATAGTTCCTTTTCTCGGATTTTTTTCCATAAGTTTCTTTCCATTGCTCTTGTTTCTTATTGTTACTAACATGTGTCTTGTGCAGGTGTAACAAGTAATGAATCATGGAGATAATCTCAAATGTAACAACAATAAATATAAGCCACTCATAACATGGAATTTAGAGCTTAGAATAATGGAATCATCACATAAAATGCATTATCCATATGCCATTATGTCCCAAACAAAACCATCATTAATCATATAGAACCCTGTAAGTAGCATCGAAACAACAACATAAAATGTGTGATAAGACTATCTTCGAGCCTCCAGTCTACAAGGGGGTCCCACCTACTAGTATTATATATCATTAGCATAGTTTAAATAATAGGCTTTAGAAATACTTTGCATGCAAAATCCTCGTTGCAATTTTTATCGTCAACAATCATCAACCCATTTCTCTGCAACATCAGGTCCAGATATACAAGGCTTAAACCTCCATTAAATCTTCTTCATCTTTGCAAATATAAAATCTCCAAAATAAGGGCCATTCCCTGTGAATTTGAATGTAGTGATGAAACTGGTGTGATTGAGACCAATAATCACCACAAGATGGTCAATATAATTAAATAAAGACTCCCAAATTCATCCTCAAACATAATCATAACAATATGAAAAGTATTTCTCACAATTGAACTTCATAAGGAGGATTAAATCATAAATCATTGAAATCATGGTGTGAAAAGAGAGCAAAGTCACACCTACAAGATCTCTCTGATCCAAAATCTTCTACTAATAGATTGGAGTCTTTGTCATGGAAATATTAGTAGTAGAAAGTCCCTAAATGATGTCTCCCAGAGTGTTGATATTCATCTATGCGAGTCAACCTAATAACTCTGTAAGGTAGCTAGAGAGGTAGTGGGGGGGCCTAGAGGGCCCATAGTGATAATAGTGGAGGTCATTCAATGTAAGGCAAGATCTCTCTGATCCAAAATCTTCTACTAATAGATTGGAGTCTTTGTCATGGAAATATTAGTAGTAGAAAGTCCCTAAATGATGTCTCCCAGAGTGTTGATATTCATCTATGCGAGTCAACCTAATAACTCTGTAAGGTAGCTAGAGATAGGTAAATTCAGAGGGCCCATAGTGATAATAGTGGAGGTCATTCAATGTGGGCAGGACTAGGTCCACTATATTATTAACAAGGCCCACTATGGTAGTTAGGATATAATAAATGTAAGAGGACTTTAGAAGAATATATACTTCTAGAAGATTTCTCATCTAGAATGTTCTAGGTGATGGTAGAACTATATAAAGGTTCAAGCAATGTAATGAGATATGAAGAGAAGTATTGTATCGGAGCGGTATCCTCAATAGGATAGATCTCCTCGAAGAGGCAAGTGAACAGAGAGGATCCCTTCCATAACAGGGATGCACTGTGTATGGTGCTGGCTGCCCCACCCACGCATGGCCTGAATAAAAGCGTGGTTTCTTCATCCTTGTTTGTGATTCATTGTGTATCCAGTATTTCAGGTGGATTATATTTTAGATCCATTCAGTTCCAACAAGGCATCAGAGCACTTCCCAAGTGGTGACATCAGGCAACATTTCTTATCTTTTGCAGATTTTTGGAGCGCAAAAGAGTGCCGCGACATTCTCAAAGTTTTGGTATATTTATGTGTAAAATTTGAAGAAAAGGGTTGTAGATCTGAGTTCCTCTCTGGTGAAAACACCTTAATTTAAAAATCAACAACCTGGGTCTAAGGTCAAGATATTGAGGTTTTTAAAATCTGCAACTTTTTCAGTGGTTTTTTTTCTAAGACGGCTACAAGGATGAGCTTTTATTTTTGTAGCATTTGAGGCTGAATTTTCCCTAATAAATTACAGATCTAAGTTCTTCTCACAATTTCTACCCAATTTCAAAACAAATCAGCCAAAACAAGTAGTACCTGAAGTGAAGTTATGAGCATTTTAAGTTCAACAATTTTTTTAGGGTTTTCCAGAAAAAAAAAACCGCGATTTTATGCCGAAACTTCTTGGGTCTATTTTTTTTAGTTTTTCCATGAAGGCTGCAGGACCAAAGATTTCATAGGGTATTTTGATGACTATTTCGCTCAAACCTTGAAAGAAATTTTGAATCATTCAAATCCCAATTGGATGACAGATTGATGCATTTGTACATGGCCTAACAGACATCCTCACACATGGCCTCGTTGCATAGCTCCTCACATATGGCCTCAATGATAGCTTCTATAGTATTCAAGATTCATTGAACAACATGTGAGAGATTTCTTATGCAAAATATTCATGCATGAATATAATCAAGAAAGATATGTGTTTGGTACATGATTTTTAGACGATTGTGGATGATTGGTATATGGATAGTTGTCATTTCCTGGATGACAACCACTTCCATATTTTGACATTTGATGATTCTACTCCACCTTCAGATCAATGTCCTGCATCTAGAGCTAAGCCACTTTTACCGTCAGCCCCATATATATTCCCATGTTGGTATATTCCTTTCATAGATTCTCAAGCATTTAACCCTTTCCGTCATGTGATGGATCTTCATTTGGATCCACATGATAGGTGCTTCTGCATTTTGAGCATCATTTGGAGTTGTTGGTTCCAAAATCTCTACTGAGTTCACATGAGCACTTGGACATGGGACCCGCTTGCTAAATGGTGGTTGGACTATTTCAAAGATGGTGACTTTTCTACATGGGACTTGGTTCTTCAAGATTCTTCCTCATCATTATGGTCCACAATTATCCATGGACCTGGTAATGAGTTGACATCAAGCGCTGAGGACAACGCTTTCATAAGGGGATGGAAGGTAAGGTAGCTAAAGAGGTAGTAGCCTAGAGGGCCCATAAGGATAATAGTGGAGGTCATTCAATGTAAGGTGGACTAGGTCCACTATATTATTAAATAAGGCCCACTATGGTAGTTAGATAATAAATGTAAGAGGACTACTAGAAGGTTCTTCTCTAGAATATTCCTCCTCTAGAATGTTCTTAGGTGATGGTAGCAATCATATAAAGGTTCAAGCAATGTAATGAGATATGGGGTTATAGTATTGTATTTGGAGCAGAGCTCAATAGGAGGATGCCCTCGAAGAGGTGGGGTAAGTAAGGAATATGAGGATCCCTCTCCCATAATAGGATCCATTTGTGCAGTTGTCTCTACCTGCTGGTTTTAGTAATAATAAAGTGTGGTTTTCTATCTTGCTTGTGGATCTATTGTGTATTCAAGATTTGTGGTGATTATATTGCATATCTCACATGTAATTTAACAAACTCTCAACCTTGTCTCACCGTGAATCAAAAATAATGTTTAGGTAACTTTGGCTCTCCCAACAACACATTAATAATCAGATCTATATGCCTTACCGACTATAACTCAATTTATGACACAACCATATGAATACTCTGCTCTCCAAAGTTTAAATTCAACAATTACATCAAAATATTTCCTTCCATCAAGACTCAACACAACACGTTACTTAGCAACATGATGAAAGAAAGATCACCTACTGACCTAAAGGACTCACGTTTAATCTCCCCTAAATAAAGTATAATCAACATTTCACTTGTTAATCCATAATTGAACTTTTACAATTTCATATTTTGAGGAAAACCTCTCTGACTCTATTTTCATGGGATTAAAGAAAATCTAAAACTTGAGACTTATATTCCTTTCTCAATAACTTAAACTAGTTAATCACACATTATTTTTTCCCCATAGCATAAATAATCTTGAAGTGTGATGTATCCATCCATTTCTCATAAAAGGATTTCTAGGCATGGTATACATGAATGGTGATCTTGGGGTTGATCTAAGTTAGTGTGAAATGGTTGGGCCCATTGTTATCCATGCTAGCATGCATAGTCGACAAACAATATGCACCTTGCAAGAGAGAGTAATAACCCATGTAGCTCCACCATCGTGGTTAGCCACCGGCTAGTCTCTTGAGAGAGTATCATGCTTTGAGCGCGCCGATTCACCTTTCATACTTTGATCCAGAATCTAATTTTCTTGAGAGGGTACTCCACTCGTCGGTAGTACCGAAGCCGCTTCTTGTCATGATCGACGCTCAAGTTTTGTGGCTGCTTTTGAAGTTACTGGTCTTGTTCTCCGCGACCGCCTCGGCTTGGTTAATGGACGCCGTACCAACTACTTAGGGATGGCCCCAGACCCGACTGACGAGATTGAAGAAGACCCTTTGGAAGCATTCAAAGCGTTAGTCTGTTTGGCAGGATCTAAATCCAAGCCTTCTCTCTCTCTTTTCCAAGTTTGTTAAGATGGAGGAGATCCCTCCTCGAGCTATCTCCGTGAGGGACCTTGCGCCTTGGCCTCCTTCTAGCGTAAAAGGCCCTCATCAAAGTTCATGGTTATGGCCCAGCCCCAAAATGGTGGGGCATGGATGGATGATCATTGGAAGATGCTGATACAAGGAAACGTTACTTTGTGCTTAGGCAAGGGTTTTTGTCTTCGGGCCGAGGAAAGAGGACTGATCAGTTTTCAGATCTCGACTCCATTTCATAACAGAGGGTTGTTCTAGCTCCCCCGACTCTTTGACTTCAATCTCTGAGATGAGATCACGCCAGTTCTCGCTTAGTTAGTTGCCCATCTTCCTTGCATCTCGGGATAAGATCTCGACATTGGAAATAAGTTACGCTTCCCTCGGATGTATGGAGACGAAGGGGATCAGCTCAAGGCCAGATTTGGTGTTGAGTAAGCCACCAGAAAGACTCTTCATTAAGCCTCTCCCTGGGGGAATGGTGCTATATCCAAGAGCTGGACTACGACTTTGCGTCTCCTGTCATGTTTTTCTACTGGCCATTTCACAAAGTCGCCCCAGTCTCTGTGAGGAGCCGGACTACCAAAGAAGATGATATTCACCAAGAACTAATCGGACGAAGGCAACCAAGGCTAAAGGATCCCTCTGTAGCCCAGTCTGGCTACACACTCACAGAGGTAACTCTAGGAAAACAAAACAACTTTGATGTCAAGGAAGATAGCCCTAGATCCAAGCAACAACAACAAGCATGAAGATCCCCTCAGACGAAAAGCCTTCCTAATCCCACCCCCCTGACATTCAGAGGTAGCGAGAAACCCAAGACTGAACCCTCCCATCAAGAAGCCCTGGTCAAGCTTTAAATTCTTAGTGGCTCTGGAACCGAACTGAAGACACCCGCCCGCCTCCACCCCCACTGAGGCTGTGAAGACCAATAAAGCGAGTAGAGAAAAGGAGGCGGCCTCCAACATTTTTTTAGGTTCTCAGAAAAAGTTGTATCCCTATATTAAGGGGAAAATTTCATCCCCCTCGGTTTAATTCTTTTCTTCTGTCTTCTTCTATGCTCACAGCTTGTGAGAATTTACTCGTATGCAATTTTTGTCACTTTCTCGAATTAGCTCAATAAGAAAATGGGATTGGTCTCCCAAGACAATCACAAGAAGGTTTGCAGCACTGTTAGAGGTCACCAAACTTCTTCATATATGTAACTCCCACCTCAACTTTTCTCTCCATCGCCACTTAATGGAACATAACCGTTCTTGTCAAAAACAAATAACTGATGTGTAGTCTGGGATATACAAAAATTATTACTCTATTGTGGGATGCATATTGCTTCCCCTTTTCTACACATCCTCTAGGTTTGCGTGGTCATTATTCAATAATTCAACATAAAAATTCTTTGTAGTAAATTACAATCAAATATTTGAACACATATAATAACTTGTACATAGGAGTTAGGAACATCCCTTTCTTCATCAAAACATTATGACCTGGTAATTAAAATGTATGAAGGTTCTCAAAACAAGAATGAATTAATTTTTACTTACTTCTAGAGTGACCATGCCAAATCCCATTGTGATTCCTACACATGGAAATTTTTCTTCAAGAATGTGCAACAAATAGAGGCAATGCATTCCCTAAAGGATATCTCAAATACTTGAATTATAGACTCCTTGAAATTATTTTATTGTGCCCCTTCTATGCCATCCTGATTGTGTTAAGTACTGGAATTTATATATGTAGCTTTCTTTCCTAGTGAGAAAGATGCAACCCTACAAAATATTCAAATTCTTTATAATAATTATTGCATTTCCAAGCAATGCACACCTCATCCAAATAACATTAACAATTTTTTTGAACTCCGTTGTGGGATTTGACCTACGAGAAAAGAATGGGATCACTTCTTTATAGTTACTTTGTAATGCACATGCCCACTGAGTACTGCCATGCTTCATTTCTTTTTGTAACACAATTTATGGCCTACCTTTTATCTAAAATGAATACAAGTACTTGAAAAATATAGTGTGCATGTATTCCTTTGATGATAATTTCCTATTCAACTCTTCTACTATTACAAAAATAAAATTATTAAACCCAACTCTCTGTCATCATGCTATCCCTCTCTTTATACTAACAAGTATATTATTCCAACTGTTCAACCACAATTTTAAATAATGTATAATTTATGTAGCCGAAGCTAAAAACAATGTTTCATTCTTAGATTTTAACTTTCAAATCAATTCTATACCAAGTATAATATGCTCATGGGGAACATAGCTTCGCCTCCTTGTGCTTCAACTAGTAATAATCCAATCATTTTGTAGTCATATTTATACCATCCTATTGTGCACCAATCTGATAGAGATATGCAAACACTTTTTACCACATATGTTTTCCAATTAATTCCCTAATTTATTTTTCTCCTAAATGACTTCCCTTCAATTTGCTACTCATCACCCAATGAGAGGGATCAACTATATTATTTCCTAGATAGTGCAATTTGTTGGCTTTCACATCCAACAAAGAATAAATATTCTATAGTAACCATAGAATGAAGAGGAAAATGCACATAAATTATAGAATATGAATTAATATTACTCAAATAAACACTATACAATGGTCCTCCTTACCCAAGATGTGCAAGGAGACAAAGACTCTCAAACTCTTAATCCCATTCCTTCCTTCAATTTCACTAAGAACAAATACAATACAATATGAAAATATATCTCAATATCTCTAAAGGTATACAATATAAAGAAGTCTAAGGTAGACAATGTAATACCCATCTCAACTAACTCTCCAATTAATTACTTCTAAAAGTATATAAATCCATGAATATATTTATATATTAAATTCATAATTTCAATTTATCCTAAGGTATAAGTGCACTCCCAAATAGGGCACCAATAGGCTCTAAGCATACCTTGGGTTTCCATCCCTACTTTCTCCCATTGAAATCCCTACAAGGGTGTTTTGAGACTTTCATTTCAAGCATCAACATAAATGGTGACTCCACTATGGAGATATGTCCTGAATCCCTCTAAAATTTTCAATCTACCCTGAAGAATCATAATTCTGGTCTTGAACGCTAATTCTACACTAGCCATGAGATTTACCTCATGTAGTCATTTTACCACTGCCAATCATGATAGGTGTTTGATGGCCTACAATAATACCTTGGTATAGTCCAGTTTTTCTAGACTATGGTATGATATTTTGGTGTTGGGTTGACGATCTTCCTCAATTTAGGGCTTCACCTCATGAATATGCCAATGAGTATGCCAAAACCTTCGGTGAGTAATGCCTCTCAAAGGGAATCTCTAATCCTTTTTTTATGGTATGTATTTTCCCTTAGATGCTTTGAAGGAATGCTGTTGAATGGTTCACCATTCTCTCCCATCATTCCATCACTTTTACAAGACATATGATTATTCACGAAAAATTTTCCACGCCTCCACCTGGGGCTTTCATATTTTTTTAAACAGGGTAGGATTTTCATTGTTAATGAAGTTCATTGCAATATCGATTAAAATCTTAATTTAACCTAGTTAGAATTTTCACGCTAACCACAAACTTTCGTATAAATAGTGACAATTTTTGTTCATCTCATTGGCCTATGTTAACATCTAGTTGACGAATTTATTTATATATACTTGACTTTAAGAGACCTTGCGACACAATTACAGAAGCACATGGGTTTTGTTTAGCCTGCTATTTTTTTTCCTCATTACCCACTGAAATTTAAATGTAAAATCCAATTTCTATCTACATAGCTTGGATTTTGAACTCTGTAAGGTTAGTATGTTATTTTTATCATGTACTCATTTAACTTGAAATTTTTTTTTCAAATGTCCAAATTGCATTTAGCTTATTTTTTTCCTTGATAATATATTTATATAATATGTAGTTATACAATATTTCATGTCTCTTTGTTTTTGATATATTAGTATATTCTTATTTTGAAAGGGTTTTGGATTCCATAATATTCTAGTTTCATGGAACTAAGCACATACTCTTTCCCCTTCAATTGTAGCTATAATCTCTTTCATTGATAAAGATATGGAATTGCTCTTGAAACTCAACCCTAATTCCAGTGAAATGATAGTTATTGATTGTTATATTCCCTCGCTTTTAGCAGAGATTCAATAAGATACATAAAACACTAACCCTAAAAATTATGTTAGGTGTATATGTCGCTATTAAAGAAACATTTGTACACATATGACCTTATTATAAAGATGCTATCTTTGTCGTCATGATGTTGATCCTCATACTACATGATCACCTTATTATAAAGATGTAGGTCATCAGAATAAACATATCATAATCTAAAGTGAGTAGAAGCCAAAATATAAAAAATTGACACAACTTAATGTTTGGTATGGTGTAGGTAAGACAATTAGTTGTTAGGACAAGGATTTGTCACAAAGAACAAAAATGACAGGAATCTTGATCGGTTAAGAGCGACATCAGAGGTGAGGGGCTTATGGAAAATTTTATTTTCCTTGCTATGATTGTAGAGGTTTGCAAAATAGAAGACTTTTAATACCAACAACCCAAAACATTGTAGGGAGAAGGGCACTGTATAAGGCGGAATATCAGTCCCTTGGTAAGCAGGATTCAATATTTAGTATTCTCCTGTAATAATCAGTATGTCATGAATTCCAGTAATATTTTATCTGGGATTTTTATATTTTTCTATACACACTAACTTTACTATGTTTTTTAAATATATAGACAATGCCCCAAAGTGTCTAATCTCCAGAGAGTTATTTGTCAAGTACCAGCAAAAATACTACTTTACATGAAGATGAACTTCGGTGACTGTATCATTGGAAGTCACTGCTATTAATGATGATATGGATGGAGTTAACGTTAGTGGGATTCAAATTAGGAAAATGAGATACATAGATTGATCCAAGACGTTTTGCTCCAATGGATGAGGACAACTGTGGATGATAGTCATGATGTTGATCCCCTACTGGCAGCTTCACGCCAACCTTTTTATGAAGGCTCAACAATAAATATTTTATCCGCTATATTGTTGTTGGTGAACTCAAGGTTTTGAATGGTTTTATCAAACACATGTCTCACACATATACCAAGGTATTTAATTTGTTAATTATTATGTTCACAAATACTCTAAAAGGTTCACTTTATTCCTATATTGCTATTGTTTTCTAATTTGTAAATTAGTATATTGATGATATATTGATGACTGTATTGTTTACATTGACTTATTGTTTAGAATTTTGTAGATTGTTAGGTGGATGTTCTATTACCGATGTCAATATTTTTCCATGCCACATATTGAGAAATATCCATGATTATGAAAGAATTTAACGGATCAAGCTATTGATGCATGTCCTAATGATCATATAATATATTATGGACAATATGCATTAGAAAATGAATGCCCACAATGTCAAATAAGTATATATTGAACCTATAAATTGTCAAAGAAGATGCCTCGCAAAGCTCTTCGTTATATTCCAATAATTCATTGTTTAACTATTGTTCAAAAGCAAAGTATAACACATTTTACGGATTTCCATGCAAAGAATAAAGTCAAGACGATAAGTTCTTCAAATGGTTGTAGATGGTTCTGCATTGAAATTCATTGAAGAAAAGTGGCCAATTCTTAAAGAAGAACATCGTAATGTTAGACTCTCGTCAACTCATGATGTCAATCCATTTGGAGAGCTTCGGCTTCATGTACCTGTGGCCTGTTTTTTGTTATAAAAATAACCTTCCTCCCTTGGATGTCGATCAAGAGAGAGCACACAATGTTGGCAAATGATTGTTCTACATTTAATTATCTTTATTTTCTTTAAAGCATGACAAAATATTTCATTTCTTTGTTTCAAGCATGGTAATTATTTCTTTTATATATCACTTACATTCGTATAAGTATAATTAATCATGCATTAGGTTGAACCAATCAAAATTCGTGTTAAAGATATGAACGATATATTGACCCCTCTCATCATGAGTTGTTGAAGTTATGTAAATACGCCACTAAGGTATGACATCCTCTAGACCAATAGGGCAACGGCAATTTCAATTCCATGGAACAATCATCATGGACAATTCATGATGCCCGGTTAACACATTTGTGGTATATTAATGCTACTTTATTTTGGTGATTTAATATTATATATCTTTTGGAAAATCATGCATTATTTTTAATTGTAACTCTAATTTGATGCTATGTTTATTCATATATCTTGCAGGTATTCAAACAAAAGGTAAATTTTCATGCCCACCAGGTCCTAGGATAAAATCTGGTCATTCAAGGAGTTTAGCAAAGGAAGTGTTTGATGAGTATAGGTACCCTTCGGCCTAAGAACCATAGTTATCGAACCACAGACAAAGCAAAGTTCAATGGTAAGTGAAGAAAATGGAAAACCACCTAAATGACACCTCACCTAAGGAAGTTGGAATATATTATAAATCCTCAAGGTACACAAATTATTTGTGTATGACCTATTATATAAATCTTTGGTTAATTTCATTAGTATTAATTTCATTTTGTCCCATTAATAGTGTTAATTTCAATTTGTTGATGTTTCATGAATGTCGCTATGCACCTAATGGCTTCCTCTTACAATGAAAAGTTACCCGGATGCAAGTCGGGTAGATTGCTATACTATGAACATCACAAATAGTTCATTTGTTTGATACAATGTATACCGGGAAGAACATAACAAAATTTCTATGGCGACCATTAGATGGAAGGACTGACAAAGAGAGAATTGGAAAGCAGTTTTGTTGTGACATCCCGAGAAGCTAATCACGCCTTCGTAAAGTACATATTAATTCTAATGGTGATGGTCGAAAAAAATACTGGTCTTCCTTGGTTATTAACGGATCAACAACATAGCAATATTTTAAAAGAGGTCATTAGAAAAATTAGGTTTCCATCAAGTTTCATTTAACATACAAAATATGTTAACTAAAAAGGTGATTTTGGTGGGTTAAAACACATGACTTGCATACATTCATTAAGGTAATTAGTAGGTTATATATTTTCTTATTGGTACACATTTTGGAAACAACACACTATTTGTTTTTGTTACAACATGTTCTGCACTTTTATCTCTCCCGTGACCACTTCCCTTTGACAACAAATATAAAACAAATTATTTACATGTACTCTATGTAAAATACATGAGGTAAGTTTTGTTTTATAAGGAAAATGTACATTTTATGTGATTTGTATTGGAACTTATATTTGACATATTATCTTTATCCGCACTTTTATGTATGCCTTGATATTTTTTTATCGCATTGACATTTGTAGGTGGCTATCATCAAAGAAATCCATAAAGAAGATATAAGGTATTGAAGAGAGAAATTCCCTGACTAAAGTGTCAAATGCAACAATATCTACCTCCAACATTTTTCAATGCACAAGAACACTACCTCATACACCAAGTTGAGGAGATTGAATTATGTGGACCAAGACACACAAGGTCAATGTGGGATGGTGGAGATGCAGTTGAAGTCACTCAAGGCTTTTGTTATACAAAGAGCACGTCCCAGGGTTCTATGGTTGAGGGATATATGGTATATCAATGCATGGTGTATATTAGACAATATCTACCTAGATTAGCATAAAATATGAATAATGTGTTCGCATTTGGCATCTCACTCCATCAACAAATTTGAAGGGGAGGTCCTCAGAAAGGTAAAATGAGGACTCTGAAAGGTAATTATTAGATCACGTTGGATCGATTTAATATATTACACATTCATTAAATTATTCATTTATTAAAATAACCAATTAATGATACTACTTTTACGCTACTACATAGCTGTTCGAGAGGGATGCTTTACATTTATAGATTGAAAATAACCCTTGATTGGATGGAGCATTGGATAGAATATAATAAAGAATACTTTAGTATGTTATCATGGGAAGGGGTGAGGTAAGATGATTAAAATAGCCAAGATCGTCATCGAGATCAATTTCCCTTGATCTTACATCATCAAGGGAAGTTGATTTAGCCCCTGGTTTAAAAGATAAACAAACAAGCAACTTGTTACCCACATTTTCCTAGTTTTTCCCAATTCTTCAATGTATTTGGTTTTAATCTATTATTGAAATATATATAGTAAGTCGATATGAGGATTATTATTAATTCACAATTTATTTTTACTTGTTTTCCATTTTGCATTTGAAACATCACAAGGCCATGTGGTGTAATATCATAAATTTCGTGATCAAAATGTTATTGGATGATAATATGAAAACCTAAGATTGTGGGATAACTACAGTGATTAAGGTCACCAACATTTCCTAAAGTGATAGAACCTAAAGAAACCGAATAGGGTAACAAGTGGCCTTTGGAGGATATCTGGGTGTGATTTTAATTCCTTTAAAATTGTTTTGTTTGAGGTTAAATGGTACAAGCAATTTGATTCAAGGAACGGATCCCTTCGAAGAACTGCTATTGAGCATGATAATGGATTTACCATGGTAAATACAAGGTCATTTGAACCGAGTATAGAGCTCCATGTTCTTCCAAGTCAATGTGAAAGTATTTTACTCAGAGCCTGGCAAAGCAAGTTGGGTCACACGCTGTTGTGGGATATGATCCAAGAGGAAGACTAGGTAAAAGTAAAACTGCGTAGCCGAGGGATGAAGATAATAACGTGAGGGAAGAAGATAAATGAGTCATACACGTGAGCGTGTGGCTCATAATCGAAAATGTGACGAATAATTTGAAGAGTTTAATCATCCAAATGTAGGAGACAAAATTCTCATTGACGGCATCCATGAACCACAGCATGTTCACTACTACGAGATGTTGATAGGAATGAGCCTTTCACCAATATCTATTCTTAACTAGATCCCCGGCTACATATGTTTAACCGATGAAGAAGAAGATGACTCCATATTTAATTCATGTTGAAGAAGAGGTACGTTTATATCTTTTATATGATCTTTATATGTTTTTATACATAATATAGTATTTGATACATGTTCTTTATAATTTCAAATTGGGTAATATGGGGAAATTGAGAGCGATGTGAAGTATAATTGGCCTAGAGCTTCCACCTTCATGTATATGTTCTCATTTAGTAGAGAATGACTATTCTCAAACCAAGAGGAGCTCTCAAGATGATTCCGCACCTAAGTTAGGGATGGGACTTTACCTTTATTGTAACTCACCCTTCTCTTACTATATAAAATGGAGGCACACATTGCTTCAATATTATTAACAAGAATATAGAGGAGAAACTATAGAGAGAATGTAACCACTTGTTTTCTTATTCTTCATTTGGGTTGATGTAGATTTTGGAGAATGGAGAGAAGCTAGGGTTCAATAGCGTGGGGTTCCCTAGTTGGTGTTCATTATGCTTATGAGAAGCTTCACTTGCAAAATGATTTTCATTATTTTGGTTTAATATATATTACATATTATATATATAATACATATTATATGTTATATATATAATACATATTCTATATTATATATATTAAAAACAAAATTTTAAAACCAAAAACAAAATTTAAATTCAGTTCAAAATCGCGCGGCCTACTGCAAAGGGCACAATACACACAGTCCACAACCATTATCACTCCACAGTCCATGCACGCACACCACATTCCACGCCACCATAGTCCACGCGCGCACACCACAGTCCGACCATTATCACTCGCACGCAGGAGGATTTGGAGCACGCGGGTTACGATTTGGAGGACGAGAGAAGAAGGAGGGCACACGATTTGCAGAGGCTAGGGCACACAATTTGCAGAGGAGGAGGGAACATGTTTTTGCACTGGAGGAGGGCACACGGCCGGAGGAAATGGTATGACCTCTTTCTCCTATCTTTTGACTTCCTGACCTCTTTCCCTTGATTTCAATGTCATCTAAACACAACATTTCTCGTATCCCTCGGGACTTTTAGAAAGATTTGGAAGAGAATAGAAGTGAAATAAAGGGAAAAAGGCTCTTTTTGCCAAACAAAAATGCAA
>SNQJ01S0175059.1:14171-27729 GCA_010110895.2 Picea sitchensis | reverse complement strand
ACAAATGCCAAAGATTTGAAGGCAAACAACAACTGAAATATCTTCCCCTCATACCTATAGTGGTCACAGGTCCCATCCAGCAATGGGGTCTGGACTTCATAAGTGAGATTCACCCTCCTTATAGTAGTCAGCACAGATGGATCCTTGTTGCCACCGACTATTTTACAAAGTGGATTGAGGCTATTCCTACCAGGAATGCCAATCATACTGTCATCATTAATTTTCTGCAAGAAAACATATTCTCCAGATTTGGTTGCCCTAAGAGAATAGTCATTGATAACGCTGCTACATTCAAAGATAAGAACTTGGTAAAACTATGTGAAGAACTGGGAATTCAGCTAGTACATTCCACTGCTTACTATCCACAAGGAAATGGCTTAGCTGAGTCATCGAATAAGAGTTTAGTCAGAATTATAAAGAAGTTGCTTGAACAAAATACCAGAGGCTGGGATTCCAAGCTGAAATTTTCTTTGTGGGCTGACAGGGTTACAGGTAAAAAGTCAATTGGTACATCCCCCTTCAAGTTGGTATATGGTACTGAAGCCATATTTCCTGTTCAACTTGCACTGCCAGTTGCAATTTTTTTACAAGAAAATGACTCTGAACCAAGTGATTTAAATCGGAGAATCCGTAATTTGGTAGAGTTGCAACAAGATAGAGAACAACTTTTGGAAAAGACAAAATTACACCAAGGAAAGATGAAGGAGATTTTCGACAAGAAAGTCAAATCAAATATTTTCAAAACAGGGGAACTAGTCTTAAAATGGGAAACATGGCAAATTTGATGCTCTTTGGGCATGTCCTTTCGTCATAACAACAGTTCAGCAGAACAATACCTTTGTTCTCCAAAATCTTGCAGGCAAGGAAGTAGCAGGTGGCCCTTTCAACGAGCGCTTTCTAAAGACCTATTTTTCATAAGGCTTTTTCTTAAAGCCCTGTTTTAATTGTACATATTATTTTCAGTTATGTTTTCTTTGTTTTTATCACTTGAATAAATCCATGCCCAATGGTACTGAGCAAAACTATTTTTCATATTTTCAAATTGTAATAAAGGCTACTGAGTCTAGCTAGGTTCTTGGTGACCTCACAGGGAGGTGTCCATCCCAGTTGGAGCCAAATGTTAGCTCCCAAAATGAATCAGTCACTATGGTTTCATTTTGCGGTTGATAGCATGGTTATTTGTAGTTTTCTCCATTTTGTTTTTAATTTCTTCTAGTGTCAAAACTTAGGTTTTAAATTCATACCTTAGAAATAAGTTGATCCCTAAAGGTCTTTTCTATAAAATTTCATGAAAAGACTTTCAACAGCTAACGTGTGTTGCAAGGTTGATGATTAGCTGGTGAAAGCGACGATTTTCAACAGTTAAGGAGTACTTTCCCGTAGACAGTTAGCTGGTGAAAGAACGGAACACATGTTTTTCCTCCACATTTTCAAAAATCAAAAGATGACATGCTCGACACACATCACATAATCATTATAAGGTGCTGGTAAAAGAAAATAATGATGAGGATTATGTTATGCACGTCTAAATCGAATATCATAGCAGATCGTGTTCACGAATGCATGCTTCACGAGATAATGGCGTTGGAGATGACGAATTCAAATTCATCATCACAGGTAAAGGAGCAGTACTACTCAGCCAACGACATCAAATCGACATTTCATATTCTCAACACGCATTGTCCACAGCCAATATGTTATGGTTTTATATTTGAAAGAAAACGCCGAGATTTTTCACTAGCGCCAAACCTTGGCTCAATCAGAAAAATACAGTGACTTTGTTTGCAAAATTGTCTGGGCTTCAAGTTACAGATGGAAAGGAAACGAAGTGGTTCATTTTTAAGGAAAGAATTAGACAGTCTATATTTTTTACAAGCACATTCAGAGGTGCAAAAACATTTCTCAGCCACAGGCTGCATGGGTTATGTTGAAAAGTTACAGAATGGTTGCCACCAAACAACAACTGAAGCGTTTGCTAAATCGTATGATGGAAACAAAGCCTATGTGGGTTATTTATAAATGATAGTTGATGAAGCCGCCATTTCTACAACAACCAACTTACCTAGATCAGGCCAGAGCTGGTTCAAGACAACAACAACCAAGAATCTCAATTTCAGAGCATATCTTAAGGCATAATTCAAAAATGTCACATGGAAGAAAAGCATGCCAGTTTCTCATTTGGAGGATGAATGGAAAGACCTGTTCAAAGGCAGTCAACTCTATATAACCTCAGAAGGTAGGTATGACAAGCTGATGCTATATCACTTCAAGATCTTAGATCATTTCACAGGGAAAACTCTCTTGAATTTACCTTTCTTCTTTCACAAAAGCCTAACCAAAGTATGTAAAAAGATTAGGGCTGAACCTCTAAGTATGAAAAAAACTCTTTGTCATTTCCGCCTGATCAAATTGATAATTCTAGAGGAACTAAGAGAAAGAGGAAGGACTTGGCAACATTTTTTTTTTTGGGAAGGCTTTGAAACCCAAACTCAGCCCATGAATGAGCAGAAGAGAGATGGGAAAAACCAATTAACTCCTCAGAGAAGCTTGAGGAAGAGGAGAAGTCTTCCAGGACCACCAGAAGATAGGATTTCCAGCATAAAGTCTCACAGATCAAAGAAAAAAATAGATTTTGAAACCACTTCAGAGCAGCCTACAGAAAAGAAGACAAATATTCTAAATCTAGCATACACAGACTCGGAAGATGAAAGTCCAACCATTAAAATCCCTAAACACTCCATGGAATTTGCACAGGATTGTGAGACTCTTACTCCCATTGATGAAGGTGAAACATCAAAGAGCAAAAAATCAAAGAAATCACAAAAATTTAATCAACTAAAAGAAGTGATTGCTCAACAGAAGGTTTTAGAAAGCGTAATCAAGGCAAGATACAAAACTCTGTCTGACAATTTCGTAGAGACAAATGCAGAATTTGAGAAGTTGGCTCGTGAAAGTGTCAAAGACAAAAAGAGAAAGAAGAAAATCACCAAAGATTATAACAGTTTATGGTGGTTAGCAAAACGGCTTAAGAGGAAAATTAGAAAATTGAAGCAGAAGCATAAGTCGCATCCAGATCTACAAGTGCTAGCCCAGATTGCTGTGAATATGCAAGGAAATAAAGAAGAGACACACTAAGTTTTTGATAAAAAAATAGTTTTGGAGGTGAAAGTTTCCTTTTGGCCAAGATAGAACTTTCACTAGCGCAAAGGGTAAATTTACAACCAGTTAGTTGGTGAAAGGCAGAGCTTTGACCAGCTAACCAGCGAATCATAAGACGAATTAGTTGGTGAAAGAACAAAAAGAATTTTTGAAAGCTAAAGATGGAGCAAGGCGATTTTCAAGTATTTAAATAAGTTCAAGAGCATCAAAGGATTAACCATTTAGTCAGGAAACACTCAGCATCAGAGATTCGTGGAGATTTTGAAAACCAAATGATAAATTGGTCACCTAAAGTTTCGATTATGATTAATTGAAGAAATCCAGCTACAGAAGACAGGTGCCTTTACCTTTCCATGACACAACAGAGTCTGGAAGCTGACGAAGTACAGATGTCGAAGATTGATATAGAAGACAGTTCGAGTTCTAGCAACTAGTCTTTGTTATCAATTGCCTTAGTTTTATTTTCTATTTTTAGATACAGATCCAAGTTTTCAGGATCTTAAAAACTGATTGTAAAAGGCTATAAATGCCTATCTTTTCTAAGAGACAAAGGTTCAAACTGGGAATACATTTTGTGCTACTGTATAGACTCTTATCGAATAATAAAATTACAGTCTCCTTTTTCTTTCAATATCAGAAATATTCATGCATCCTTTTTCTGTACTTTATTTCAGTTTATCTTAGCTTATAAAGACTGTTATCTCTTTATTGAGCTCATATACTTGAAGTGAAGGATTTATTACTATCTTGCATTAATCCCTACACCTAGTTGTATTTGTCAATCAATATTAGTGTTCTTCATCCTCTCCTTTAAAAATACTTGATCTGATTATTGTTTTCTAAAAGCACTGTTTCATTTGAATGTATGATGAGTTGTCTATTACATTAATCATTGAATGATCCCATTGTTCCAAGCATACCTACACATTATTTTCTTAAGTTACCAAGCATCCTTAGTCTACAACCTTAAGGAGTTTCTTGGAGTGATAACAAGTTCTTTACCTCTAATTAGATATCTAACTTATTTTATGTAAATAGTGTCCATTTATCCACAAATTAATCTACACCTATATTTTCACTTGGTTTGTGAGGGAGAGGGGTAGAGTGGGAGAGAGAGAGAGAGATAGGAAGAGTGAGGAAAGAGGAGAGACTAGGGGAAGAGGATATACTGAGAGAACATGCAAAAGAGTGACAAAGAAAGAGAGGGGTGAGAGACAAAGGATCTTCATGTTTTGAGGTTTCATCATCAGAGAATTCATTGATGGCCATTAAAAAACCATATTATGGGTTGTTGTCTTCTTCATCAGAGGAGCTACCTTCATCATTGGCATATATATTTTTCTTTTTCATGTAATTCTTCGTTTTCTCTTAATTTTTGTCACTTATATAGTGATATTTGGTTTTATTAAAATTAGAGTCCCTTTTGTAAGGACACTTAGTAGAAAAATGTCCTACTCTACCACAATAAAATCACATGAAAGAGAGCTTACCTTTGTATTTTCCATTTCGTTTCTTGAGCCTCCTGATGAAGTTTGCTTCCTTTGCATATGATTCTTCTTCAGAGGAGTCATATGTTTGATTTCCTTTTGAGTTTGTCCCTTTTGAAATTTTGAATGCTTCCTCATGCTTTGATGGATTTTCCTGCACAGTTCTTATTTCATAGGTTGTTAGGATTCCACATAATTCATCCATTTTTATACTATCTAAATCCTTCATTTCTTAAATGGAAGATATCTTGGGGTCAATTATTGATGGGAGTTCCCTTAGTGTTAGAATAATTTTTATTTTCTCGTTTAACCATAGACAATGCTACACCATTGTCACCCAACCATAGACATAAGTCCACCCCTGAGCACCTTAACCTTTGAGAGAAAGAATGATTCCAAGAAGCCACACCACAACCAACAAATAAACAAGAGAGAACACCTTTTCCAAGGGTAGAGCACAAGAGAATGTACCATAAAGACTAAACAAGATAAAACCATACAATTGTAGTTGTTTCTACTCCTCCTCCAAACTTGCGCACTATTTATGGTTTCCTGAGTGAGAGTGAGTGAACAAATTAGTCAAGATGTCTTCTATTTATATTAATCTATCCAGTCACTTTTCTAGTTGGTTCGGCCTGACTTTCTTGTAATTTTTATTTTTTTTGTCTTTTTCATGTGAGTTCGACTTGTCTTCCTGGAGAATAATACCTTAATATTATATATTCTCCCCAGCCGACATGTCTTCTAATGTTTTCACACATATGTTTAGGGTGTCTCTTGCTTCCAAAATATTATATTCTAGTGAACGGTTACATATGGAGGTTAATACCTCCCGCAACTACCATAATATCAATACTCCATCTTAGCTAAGGAGGTATTAATGGTCTCAAACACATCCATCCATATTCACATGGTATGGGTAATATTAACATAATACTGTATACCATTCTACATGCAACATCATCATGTCACACTTGTTTACACCCATGTGGACCTGGCAATCTCGTCTAGGGGCCACAACCTGCTAGAGAACACTATAGCTACACCTCATAGTGTGTGTCACCATCATAATCATGGGATACAACCACATGATGTGCTCACCCATGGATACACCCATGTCATGACTATCATCATAAATATCATCATTATTATTAGCATCATCTGGTAGAAATCATCAAATATATATCGTCGTATTTGTTCTTGGTATTCTTTTGTCATAGATAATATCATAATATCCATGAGCCTCATTTAGCTATATTGATGATCCATATCCACCACAATGTGTCTAGCACCTCGGTTCATTTTTGTCCCATGACAACAATCATGACATCATCAGATCCACATTCACCTCATAGTTGATCCTCTCATAGGATCACTCTGTGAATGTATTTAGCTCGATGCTATCGGACATGTGTTTCTATGACCTCGGGTCATTCTTGTACCATGACAAGAATTGTTACCACATCAGAGCCACAAACAAATCATCGTGATCCTATCATAGGATCACGTTGTGAATGCATTCAACTCAATGCTATTGAATACGTGGAATTGCACCTCAAGTTGTTAGAGAAAGATTTGCCTCACCCTATGCAATCTTCTAGAGAGGGCCTTATTCCATTTCCCTATGAGGACTTATCTCCCCTGTTACTAAAAGTCCAAAGAAAAAAATATAATTTTTTCCACTTGTACGCATCTTGTACCCTATACACCAAGTGTATACGCAAGCTACTCCACTATAGCCTGCGTACATCAAGATTTGTGCCAGAAAATCAAAATCAAATGTTAGTTTTCCATGTCACGGAAGGAGATATCTGATCCTTAACCTTACATATACTAGAAACATTATGACTTGGCCCTTCAGTTTCATTTTTAAGGCTATAAAGAATCCAATTCCGAGCTGTGGAAAAGGAGAAAGAATTCAACTTTGAGAACAAAGTTACTCTGGAGAAATTATTTAATTCATATTGAGTCTACATCCCTTTGTCATTTAAGTCTGAAAGCAGTGTTCAGCCCCTAAGCTCTTCCCTTATTGATGGAGAACCTCATGATATCCCTTATATGAGCTTTCCTTTGGTCGAGGTTTGAAGTGTTGGAATCCTAGCTAGAAAGAACTTAGTTTCTTGGTTCCGAACCATGCCAACACGAAAGTTTGTAATATTTTCACTTATGTTGATCATTTATTAATAGAAATACTCTCTTCCCATCCAATTAATGTCTTACAAATATACAAATTATTATCCATGGGTGTATTTGTTATGTATATTGATGGATTGTGCTATCTAATGTGTTGACCTTTTATATTGCCACCATATGCTTTCTTTTTCTTATTTGTTGAGAACTTGTTGCAGGTATATATCTTTCGGTCGAAGTGATCAATAGTGGACATCATCGAACATCTAGACAAGGTAGGCCCCTTTTCTTATATCCCTTGCACATTGGTTTATATAGCATACTGTTGGAATAGAGTTGATTTCTGCAGTCATTTTCGTCTGTTGTGGTTCACCCTAGCCATAGAGATATTTTGCTCGTAATAGAATTGGCGACCATACTGGGGATGAATCATCTTTCTTAGGGTTTGAAGTACTTTTCTCCTTAGATTTATCTTGTTTCTATTATGGTTCTTGTCGTATCATTGCTTGACAACTCTTGTTCACTCTGGGTCTGAGTTTTCAACTTTTCTCCCTTTCCTGGCCTTATTTCAAAGAATATACGTGCCTTTTTCCTTGACAGTCGTGTATACATGCAGGTTGTCTCACTGCAAGATGCGTATATATTCTTTGTTTTCCTGAGCAATCGCATACACCCTTTTTCCTTGCCTATTTTCTTGGTTTGGTGTTTGCTGGGTGGGATTTGATTCTTTCTGAGCCTTCTTGGGTCTCTGTAGTGCATGTTGAGTTCTTGTGGGATAACAGGAAACCCTCTTTTGGTTGAATTTTTGGGTGAATTCTTTCTCTTCATCTTTTCATTTTTATTTTCCTTGTACGTTGGGCTGGGTGTTTTGTTGCTTGGTATCCTACTTCAATTATCTTTTTTTTATACAAAGCAGGGCTATATATCAAGTTACTTTTCAGTCCATGCATTTTCAGTTTCGATATATTGAAAATACAACAAAATAGGCATTTTTCATTACTTGGTATCTTTTTATTTTGAGTTTCTATCATTAGCTTAATGCATATAGTGAAAGATTGCATTTTTTCTTTTGAATTGCAGAGTTGAATTTGAAAATTGCATCGTTTTTAGAAGCATATCATACATTAAAACTTAAAGTTAGGACTTTGCATTATTTTCATATTTATTTTTCATGGAGAGTCATAACACCATGAGTTTCACTACCATATCTTTTTGAGTAATCACAACCATTAAAATAAACGCTATAATTTAAAATTTATTAGTAACGATTTTATTTTCTAGGGTGCACAAACTAGCCTAGGTTTTAGTGCCTTGGAATAGGATTTTTGTGAGTAAACTTCTCCAAGGAAATTAAATCAACATATGTGTCTAAGTCAGGGAGTGGAGAAATACATTGTATAATTGGTAAGATCAGGAGGCTCCACTCACACCGGATTTAATCACGAGGTCACTCAAAGTTGGTTGAAGGGATATCCCCCCGATACCTTCCTAGTGTAAGAGATATTTCTGGGGATCTATTCGTATCTGGGGATCTTGTTAGTGCCCTTACCTCTGTGAGAGGCGGTGCTTTCAGGGTTTCGGGATTTTCTACCCTACCCATATGGTGGACCTGACTTACGACTTCTCGCCTGTGCATCGAATATATAGTGGTTTATTAGTTGCTTAACTTAGGTGTCTCATAGGTTACTTGTAGGGGTTATTCTGCAGGTACCATGGGTCAGATAAGGGTCAGACAACAGACAACCTTTATGGAGGATTACCTCTCCGAGGGGATCTGACCGACTGCTTGTTAAGCCCATGAGGGCCCTTGTAACGGATTCTATTACCTCCAATATTTAGCAGGGATTCTCAGGTCCCTCTTGGGCGATACATACCTTCTTTAGGGAGGGAGGCCACTTAGCCACTTTACCCCGTTTGCATGCACATTGGTCGTTTGAATTTTGGTGTGCTCTTTGATTACTATTTGGACTTAAGAGTCTATATTGATTCCTCATTATGGATAGTGGAGTCCCATTGGCTCCCTCATTTACTGTTTCTTACCCCATGATGCCTACTCAGTTCATGGGGATGAATCCTCCTGTTTCTTATAATGGTATGAAAAAATTTGGTACTCAGTCTGCGCCTTGGGTCTCTAGTCATTCTCCCATTGATATGCCTTCACCCTTGAAATCCTCTCCTTGGTCCACTTATAACAATCCTAGCATTGGATCCCATGGCACCATGACCCCAATGCCTACATCTTCATTTGATATTAGTCATGTCCCTCAACTTGCTTTTGCGATGGGAGGTTGGAACCTCCCCTCTTACAGATCCAATCCTAGTTATTCTCTTTCAGGAACTAATACTCAGATGGGCACTTATTCTACTTATTACACTCCATCCATTTAGCCCCTGTCTGCCATGTCAGTTCCTTCAAACAATTTTTCTACGATGAGTCCTCATGTATCCACCGGTGTTTCTTATGGGGAGAATCAGTTTCACAGTTCAGGCTACCCTCTTTATGGAACCTCTTTGCAAGGGGGCAACGTATATCCTCACTCGAATAGTCTTTATCATACTTTTGTCTCTTCATAGACTTTGGTGATGATGCCCGTTCAAACTTCCTTGAATCAATTAAATGGAGGATACTACCTTTTTGGACAGGGACAGGGGGTAAACAAGGATCCCTCCTAGCCTGCAATGCTTCAAAGAGAATCTTTCCCTGGACCTTGGCATCAAATTCCACAATTCACTGGTAGTCCAGTCTCTGTCAGTCACACTGGAGCTCCATCACCAACCTTTGATAGTCGTGTTGGACATGGGTCGACAACTTCTACACGTCATGTTGACAACCTGTACCTGGCCATTGCTAGTCATGCTGGGGGAACCACTTTAGTAGCCACAATTCATATCAATGCCGCATCTCCCACCTTTGTCTGTCACGTTGATAATATGTCACCATCCGTTGTGAACAACACTGGGGGAATTGAGAAGCCCAAACACATGAGACATAAACCCAAATTCCTTTGTAGGACTTGTGAAGGAAGTCACATTACTTGTTTATTTCTAGCCACGACTGGGATACCAGAAGCATGGGGCTCACCTAAAGGCCCTTCAAATTCTTAGGCATCTGTGGTTTCCCCACACCTTGTTCCTCTGATTGACACAATAGTAATGTCATTGAAATCTTCTATTGATCAAACCGCCATTTTTTAGGGTGATTTATCCCCTATCCCTATTATCTTGCATCCTCTTCAACCTAGAACTGAAGAAGTGGTCGTACCAGTGCAATATCTGGTCAATCCTACTCTCTTTTTGGAGGGTTATGCATCCTTAAACCACATCGTCACCAACCCTGATATTGCACCTTCTGGACAAGAGAGATCCCTACTTTCCCCGAGTCCTCTCTCTCTAGGTTTTGAGGAGATCAAATTCAATTGGAACGGTCTTATGGGGTATCCAATGCCCCCGCCTATGTATTTTCCAGTGAGAGACATTATCTGATCTATCACAAAGACTATATAATTCATTAGTTCTTTATCCTCCTCGACTTGGAGGGATTTGGGTTTTGCCAAGATGATGTCGGTTATTCGTAAGATACTGACTTTCCACAAAAGTCCTGCATGGGAGCCTTGGCCTCCCCTATGACTTTCCGCCTAGACTCTCCCACCCGAGTTTAATTTAAGCTCTTTTTCGACTCCTCTAAAAAAGGAAAATATTGCCGAGTGATTTGTCCCTTTCACACTCGTTAAATTGGATTTGAAAGGTCGCGAGTCTTAGTTAAGCTCTTTTCTGAATCGTTATCAAAAAATGAAAAGATCGTCGTCTGAACTTGTCTCTTTCACACTCGTAAAACTGTTTTTGAAAAGACATCTATTTGGCACAAGTTTATCTATTTTTCACACCAAGTAGACTAAAAGACATTAAAAAGGACATTTTTTGGCATTAAGTTGTGATTGCATCTCATTCCCTTGCTTGTAGTATTAAGCCTATAGCAGTTCTCTCTTTGTGTTATAAACCATTTGCCCCAACAATTTTCATCCTCAACCAAGCAGAGACTTGTTTATATCCTTCACAATTTGACACCCTATACCTAGGAGGAAACATTCCCCTGAGTGTCCATCTCCTGCATGAACTTTCCTGCATTTATCATAGGTACGTTCCACTGCTAGAACTAGTTTTGCTTACTTGTGACACTCTCTTCCTCCTCTGTATCATAGCATTTATTTGTCTTAGAAAAAACAAAAAAAGATGGGCGATAAGGGAGTATTATCTTGTATCGGTAGAAATTTTGTCGCCTTTGAACAGAGCAAAAAGTTATTTGAGTCCATTCATCATAATTTTGGGATTAGCATGGCCTTAGGAAGCTAAGCTCGTTACAGAGTCTTCTCTAGCGACTGGTTACTCTTCCAGTCCCTATAAAGAATTTTACTAATGCTTCTTGCATCTCATGGTTTAATTGTTGGGTCTATGCTCTTGGAGTCCTCCATATGTCTCATGCTCTTGTTCAAAGGAAGTATATCAACCTGTGTCGGCCACTCCTCAGAACTCTTAACCTTGCATTTCGGCCATAACCTCAGTTTGTCTCAGAATCACATGATATTGTAGTCCTATCATGCACCCTGACCCTAATTTCATCATTGGTAGGTAACCTTGAACCAAACAATTGACATTTCATCATTAATAGTCGACTCAGTGGTTTCCCTTGTGTTCGACAGCAAGACATCTATTCACACATTGGAATTCGTGCAGTGTCTTGGATGCCATTGGCCTTATTTGTGGTTTCCTCAACGTTTTTAGCAGTTTTCATCATTGAATGCTATTCAGAGGGTATTTTTCATGTACCGCTTGCACTTGGCACACACAAAATACGCACAGGGTCATTGGTTCATGAACATGTTCTTCATCTGATTTACACCAAATAATGAAGCTTCTTCTCTATACCTCGTGTTGGCTAATGAGAGATGCCTTAATGTTCTCCTTTCAGCAGGTCTCTTTTCATCGAATTCAGCCCATTTATTATGGAAACGGGACCTAGAATCTTATGAATACCTTGAGGGTTGTAGTAATCAGTGGAAGGCTCTCTCGCCATCAGTAGTTGGGAATACATCAATGTCTCTTGATCAATGGATTCTTCAAGTGTTTGACACCAACTCCTCTATTCACACTTGTAGGAATGTACTTGGTGCCTTGATACCTACTTTCATTATCGGTAGGTTGTCTCGCGTTTGTTAATGGTATACATCAATGACCGGTAATCAAATGATGTCTCATGGTGTTTCGACCCCAACTCCTTTATTCACATGATGTAGACTTGCACCTTTGGCGGATTGTGTAGAATACTTGAAGACATCACTATGTGGTTGCAACTCCCCTGAGTTGTTGCTTCCTTTCCATTGGACCCATACCTATATGACTCTAGTGATCATGGGAGATTAGATTGTACTCTATGGTATACAAACATCTTCAGATTGGTTTTGAGATGGGTTCTATTGGGCCTTGTTCGTGACTATAATAGCTATTGGCATGTAACCGCATTTGTATTTTCCTATTCATGGCCACATACACTTTTTTGGTATATTTTCACATGGACCTTCAGTGTATTTTTGGAAATCATGTATGCAAAGTCAGTGCAGAATGTAAAGAGCAATTGAGTTTGTCCAACTGAATCCCTACCACTCCACTTCTGGGTTATTCATAATGTATTTCGGCCATCGCAGATACTCCTCTGACCTCACACATTAGGGGGCATATGTTAGGGAAAGATTTACCTCACCCTATGAAATCTTGCAAAGAGGTCCTTATTCCATTTCCCTATGCAAACTTATCTCCCCTGTTACTAAAATTCCAGAGACAAAAATATAATTTTTTCCACTTGTACGCATCTTGTACCCTATACAACAAGCGTATATGTAGGTTTCTCCAGTACAATCCATCTACATTGGGATTTGTGCTATAAAATCAAAATTAAATGTTTGGTTTCCATGTCATGATAGGAGATCTATGATCCTTGGCCTTCCATATAATGGAAACTTTCTGAATCGGCCCTTCAGTTGCATTTTGAAGGATATAAAGAAGCCAATTCTCAGCTATGTAAAAGGAGAAAGAATTCAACTTTGAGAGCAAAGTTACTCTGGAGAAATTATTTACTTCATATTGAATCTTCATCCCTTTGTCCTTTAAGTCTAAACACTTCATCCCCCAAGATCTTCCCTTATTGATTGAGAACCTCATGATCTCCCTTATACGAGCTTGCCTTTGGTGGAGGATTGAAGTGGTGGAGGCCCAGCTAGAAGGAACTTAGTTTATCGGTTTCGAACCATGCCGGCACGAAAGTCTGTAATATTTTCACTTATGCTGATCATTTATTAATAGAAATACTCTCTTCCCATCCAATTAATGTCTTACAAATATACAAATTATTATCCATGGGCATATTTGTTATGTATATTCATGGATTATGCTATCTAATGTGCTAACCTTTTATATTGCCACCATATAATTGCTTTTTCTTGTTTGTTAATAACTTGTTGCAGGTATATAGCTTTGGGTCGAAGTGCTTAACGATGGACATCATCGAACTGTTGATTAAGGTTGGTTGTCATTGATGTCAACCCTTGAAGAAAGACCCGTAGCACAAAGTTTTGGGTAATGGACCCAATAGTGTTTCATGTAAATATGACTCATTATTGTTTTGTCATGGTTGATAAGAGGTAAATATGGATGAACTCCAAAGTGGTCCCCTTATGGTGAAAGCCCTCACGGGAAGACGCTTTGTGGAGTAAGAGAACCCATGCTTAATT